>QFEA01009958.1:3396-25666 GCA_003315975.1 Lactifluus echinatus
CTTTAGAGCAGTTCCATAATGGCCACCGCTAGCATTGACATCCGCGCCCGACTCGACAAGAAATTGGACTACATCGAGAGCTCCATGGGCTGCTGCTGCCTGCAGAGCCGTGCCATACGTCCCGCCTTGAAAATCGATGTCCGCGCCATGTTGGAGAAGCGACCGGACGCTTTCTACGGATCCTCCCGCTGCGGCTGCTTGCAAAGGCGTGCCGAGCGTGCCGCCGAGTGCGTTAACACCCTCAGGATTCGCAGCGGCCAAACGCTCCACTACACGACCAAGACCGCAGCGCGCGGCGTAGTACATGGGGGTCGCTGGGGCCGTCTCTGGACGCTCCGTGATCATGGATCCCCTTGTCGGGGAGTCTACATCGTGAATCCAGACCCAAGCCGCGAAGTATGGTTCCTGTGGGTCAAACAGTCGTTTTGTGGCATCGTCTATGGGATTTGACCAGCCCCCAGACTTGGCATGATAAGCCCAATACTCGGCAGCGTAATTGGCCAAGGGGTAGCTCTTGATCTTCTGCCGATCGATGTCTTTGAATTCGAGGAGGACACTGAGACAAACCTGTGCGAACGTGATGTGCGCGGGACCCAAGCTGACATGGAATTGACGGATACGTTCCTTCGGACTTGTTCGAATCCGATCTGAGGTAAGGAACTCCCTCGCTGCGAGATGTGCAAGTTGTGCATAGCGATCGTTGTTGAAATCGGTGATGCCAACCAGTTTGGTGGCGATGATATGGATAGCTCCTTCGAGATCATCTTCGCGCCAGCTCATCTCGAACTTGTACAATCCACCCGTCTCGAAATCCATCGTGATAACCTCCGCAAACTCTCTGAAGCGAAGGTGACGAGCAGCTACCACCAGGCACTCAAACATATGATGAGCACACTCCTCGTTCTGGGCAGTAATGCTTTGCAGAATGTTCTCGTATGCATCATATAGGTCTTGGGATGCCGTGTCAACATGGGGTCTAATATTTCTTCGGAGGTACTCGCGCAGCGGTAGCAGCTGACGGCATGCCCATTCAAACCTGTCTAATAGCATGAGGAACTATGCCATGAGACCGTTTCAGCGTGACGACTCACACACCAAGAGACCTTTGCGCAAGCGTCTCGATAACGTACTCCTTATCTTTTGGCGGCCATTTCTTCATCCTCATGTCCGATTGGATAAGGAACCTGACATGAGCAGCTATGTCCTGCACTTGTCCACTTTCTCCATAAATGGATACAACGTGCGAGGCCAATGGTTCAAGGGCAGTTTTGATATCTGATTCGGGGCGACTGAGAACACATATGTGGAGATTCGAGTGGCGCAAGCCAACGATCTCCTTCAGAAGCCTCAATACGTCCGCGCGCCGGGATGGCACCCCGGTGGAGGGACATTCGTTCAATGCATCAATGACAATGTACACCAAGTCACCGGATAAGCATGAGAGCATGTCCTTCAAGCATTGTGTGAGGGTTTGTATGTTGGGTTGCCGGACCTCATGACTTCGAGCCAAGTACAGTCTAGAAAGAACTTCGCAGCAAGCCTCGGACTGTGCACAGAGTTGAATCAGAAGAGACGAGAGAAGGCCACGAGCGTTCTGTTTTGATGGCTCCCTGTAATCGAAATAAAAATAAACCATGGTAGCTAGTTCGGTGACGCGAAGACGCTCCAAGTACTCAATGATTGACGAACTGTTCATTGATGTGAGGTCTGGCAACCAGACAACGAAAGAACGACCTACCAGAGAATGGTCTTTCCAGTGGCAGCTTTGAATGAAGGCCGTTATCAACCGAAAATATATGAGGGGCAACAAATCACATACGTTTATCATATATCCACAATAAGGGACCCTTCATTCTCCATTCCTGAAAGACGTTGCCGTGGATGAACCAATCCTTGGTTGATGGAAGGCGAGTATTGCACCCGAAATTATAGTTTACTAATGGATCTGGGGAAGAGAGCCAATTCCTGCAGCTTTCTTGCACTTGGTCGCCTGCGAAAGGGTCTCAGCCGCCACAGCTAGTAATTGGATGTGGACATATAACCCACGTTTCAGCTTGTTTTCCCCATTTTCTGTCTTCTGCACGATTTCTAGCACCTATGGTCAGCAGCATTGTTTCATACATGCAAATCAAGCCTACCGAGAGAACGTCGGATCGACTCGGTGGACAGTTGACCGTCTAATCAAAATAAAATCTAGATGAAGTACGAATAGCCAGCCAGGAGAATTTCGCTCACCATCCATGACAATCCTCACGTTGAGGATCATACCATATACTATTTCTAGGAGCTCCGTCGCTAGCACCCGAACTTCCTCTTGTACGAGGTTCTCCAGTCCTTCCAGTGCATCTTCGATATCTGTCTCTTCCAACAATGTCTCTCCACACTTTTCTATGCGATGTTGAGCCAAACGCATGCATAGGGGAGACTTTACTTACTGAGTTGCCCTTCTCCAATTCGTTTTGTGGCAAGAGCGAGGGCAAGAATGAATTCAACGATTGTCTTGAGGACGATCTCTGTCGTCGCCAAAGTAGGCGAGATCTTGGGATAAATATTCAAGCATTCGAAGATATTTCCAATGAATTCAAAGAAGTCGAGTAGAGCTGCATAACTCGCGGTAGGATCGTCCGAGGCCTGGAGAGCCTAAGCATGTAAGGACTGAAACGGACGTGGAGAGGAAGATACACACAGAGACAAGGATCCCAATCCCACTGAAGGTTACCTTATCAGGTGAAAATGGCTTCCCAGATAACAGTGCACGATTTAACAAACGCATACATATCAATATCATGTTACTCACTAATTCAGAGCCCCCATTAAGCGTCCCACTGGCGAAAAGGGCAAGCAGCGTATTCACGATTGGTTTAACCTGTCTCAGTAGTTGCTCGGTGTGATTCCCGTTCTGGAGGTCATCAAAGGGACGAGCTTGGTCGTGGAGAACAGCGATGACGGCGTCGGCGTTGTTACAACTTTCAAGTCTGGCTGTGAGCGGATGGCCAAGGAGATCGATCCCCGTGTGCTGAGAGTACCCGGTTAAAGCAGTATTGAGAAGCGACTGGAAATCGGAAGGTTCTGAAGACATAGAGAGAGCCGGTACTGACGGTTACCTCAAGATGATATGCCTGAGGGAGGAGTGCCAACGAGATCGAGGGTTGAAGGCGAAGGCCACGTTCAGTCTGAGTCTGATCTGAATTGGCGTCGCCCAAAGTCCTTTGCAGGGAGTTTGCGCCCACACACCAGATATGGAAGATATGGACATTTGGCGCGCGAGTTATACTTGTACTAGAAGGCTGTGCAACAAAGCCTTATCATTGCGATCATTTGTTGCAAGTGATGGGAAAGTGTCGTGCTCAAAGAGGAAAGAATAACCATAAATGAATATAATGCACCAGGCGATATACGGAAAGAGTGATATTAGCTGTAGCGTGTACCGTAAGATTCTTGCGCCCTTGCAAACGGGGAGAGAATAAAAGACACGGCGGCCCGGGCCCGGAGAGCGGCGACGATTGCAGATACCCGGCTTGCCGGCCCGTCCATACAAGTCGCTCTGATCGCCTGCTCTCTCTTGCAGGTTGTTGGCTGCTGTTCAACATGAGGATACATCGTTTATTCCTTTCTGGTCTCCACCTCCACGACCGTACGGGGTCACTGTGAGCTCTTCAATGATTGGGCAAGATGCCTCATTCCTGTCCTTATGCTCATTCGTTACGCTGTTCAGGTACTACCCTAGGACGACTCTCGACTCGGGTGCAGACAGAGACTCGGGACGACAATGCTTATGGACGTGACAAAGAAGTGGTTGACTACGACTTTCTGTCGTCAGCTCTTCAGAGGTAGCCCGTAAGTGTTGCAATGCACCTACCGACGCAGATCTCTGAACTTATTTATGGCCGCAGACCTGCTTCTTATGCCAATGTTGGCAACCCGGCCGTTGAAGCTCCTACCGAAATTCTTCGTGCTATTTTCCTCCTCTGTATGGAGGATCCTACATCGACGAACCGGTCCCAAAAATATCCTCCCACATGGATCTCAATCACCTACGTATGTCGGCGGTGGAGAGCGGTTGCCATCTGCTTTCAAGATCTCTGGTCAACGATTACTCCGGACCTCTCACCAAGATGGGTCCTTGCATTTCTCAAGAGATCCTCGACTCGATCATTGCATGTTCACTTCAATGCAGGCTCTGTCCTGACACGATCGTTCAGAAGCCGCGTCAGATTGGGCAAGCAACGCCGTCCCACCGCAGTTTTTTCGCCCCTTCCAGAGAAAACGATAAAGAAGATATTCTCCCATACATTACGTATCCAGAATCTTCAAATCTCAGGAAATGGGGATGACGTAATTCGAATTTTGAAATCTCTCGATACACAAGTTCCACTCGACTCACTCACAATCCGCGTTCGAGATGGATATCTTCACCATGGTTCTCTCAATGACACAACCTACACAATCCCGCAGACGTTTATCGGCGGCAGTGCACGTCAACTGCATCATCTTCACTGTTTGTCCGGTCTGCATTTCACGTTCCCTTCCTGGATGCTCGCGTCTATCTCCGATCTCACCGTGTCAATGGACTTCTCACTTGACAGATTGTTCGCGGTACTTCGGCAGATGCCTCGACTTGAAACTCTGAAAGTCTGTTCTATGCAAGGATGTTTTCGTTTATTCGATCGTGGGATCACGCCTGTGCATTTGGAGAGTTTATCACTGCTGGTCCTAGAAACTAATTCCCTGGACCTATATAGCGCTCTCTCTACTCATCTTCACCTATCTAATAGCGTTCGCAGACATTTCAATATTACTATTTCGGCAGACGGCATTGCAGATGGCTTGTGGAATAGCTTTCTCTCTTCCTTGAAAACCATTACTTCCATCACCCCAAGCGGCGTACATGGACTCCATTTTAGACGACAGCGCGAAACCACCTGCATCCGCGCGTGGACGACACCAGCAGAGCTATTGCCTATGCTCTCCTCATGGCCGCCATTGGATGATCTTTTCAGTTTGCAAGTCCGCTGCTCCGGCTTTGGTTGCTATTGCCTTCACTCGTCACCCGTCCATGAATTGACTTTCCACCGCCTCCAAGAACTCTGTGTAGGCCTAGGCCGGGAGACGGCGAAGGAACTGTCGGTGGAGTACGGTACAGAAAAAAACGCCTTCAATCGCTTCCAAATCCCCCACCGTTGCTGGCGGACCTTATTCTCGGGACTGCCCAACATCACGACGCTGCGTTTTGGCGACGGCGCGGCGGACCTCCTCATCAGCGCTTCGTGCGGCACATTCACCTCTCCAACCAGGCTCAGCCGTAGGAACCTTCCTAACTTAAAGAGAGTACAGGTCACGCGTGGAGCGTTGCGTACCCGTACATTATGGAGATGGATCCAATACGTCTTTGCGCCCCCAGAGGGTATGAGTTATCGAGAGCTCAGGAAGCATGTACAATATCTTATGGTGGGCCAACGATCAGGCGGGGCCCCATGGCGAGGTACACGAGATTCTGTGGATACCTTGGACGTGACGGAGAGTCTCTTGGTATTCTTACTCCATTGGAGATCCAAGAAGATCTGCGTGTCCGAGCTCGCGCTCCCTGAATGCGGGCGAGATGAATTGGATGCGTTGGAGCTTTTGGAGAAGTTGCTTCGGATGCTTGACTGGGAAGTTGTACTGGATTCTCAAGGCCTACCACAGTCTCCGGTTGTTGTGTAGTGTGCGGGTTTGTTCTCATCCTGTTGTTCAGAAATTGATTGAAACTCTATCTGTCATGCTCATTACTTAATCTATTGATACTAGTATAGCGATTTGGAGTTGTTCCATGTTGCAGATAACACGATTACTTGACGGGATTACATAGTGTCCATATGAATGATTTGTACCGATATACCATACGAATACATTCGCAGCTAGCGCTTGTTGACTACCCCCCCTCTCACACACACACAATGACATTCTACTCAAGACGCAGTTCGAAGCATCGTTAACCTCGCAGGAATCTGGACCGGATTTACAAAACGTCAGTGCTTTGGAACCGTACATGTAGCAATGTCAGCTAGATCACTGACCTTGTAAGTCCTCGTCGTCATGCGGTCCCAAACCACGTGCCCAGCCTTTCACATCACATCACCAACCACCTCCCGCGTCCCTCGGCCCTCGGCCTCGGATCCGCCGCGTCAAGCCGCCTTGGAGTTTTGAGTTCTGGCGCCACCCATGTCATCCTCGAGCTCCCAAATCCTAATCTCGCATCCATCACGTCATCCACCCTAATCCTCGCGCGTCCACATTGCGACTCCTTGCTGTGCGGTCCTGTACCGCCGCATCCGCCTCGCCTCCCTTTTGTTGTTCGTTCGACGATTTCGGTTTCACGATTTCGGTTTCCGTTCCATTTCACATCCATTGGCAGGACTGTGAGCCTCATGTGCCACAGCCCTTACAATTTTATTTCCATCTCTCCTTCGTGGAAAGTGCGAGCGCAATATGGTGTTTTACCTGATGCTATCCCTTTTCCTCTGTTCCTACTACTTTACACTCGCGTCCGAGTTTTTCGCTCAGAGAACACACGTAGGTACCAGTTCTGCATGTATACGAGCCTATGGAATTTCGCAATCTAAGGGGCAGCGAGGAGTGTCCGCTAGCTTCCCCATCACTCTCCTCTCCCCTCTCGTGTGCCTTCAATGCCTTCTCCTCAGTCCTCAAATCGAAGCCTCAAAAGTCATCGATAAATAGTCTATTCACGCTTCACGCCTCTTCAATTCCTATACATCCTGTTTGTCTACTTTTACTCTCCCCGTTTCCCTTCCCCTTTTCCTCCTTATTTCTCTTCCGATCCGAACTCGCCCGCCCGCTTCGGCGCGCGATTAATGTAGCAGGGAAACGTCGCGCTTCCGAATGTTGCTCTTTGTGGGTAACGAGGCTAGTTGTCAACGAATAAAAGAACTCGCTGTCCAAGTTCTGAAGCGCTCTCGGTTCAAGTGTGACAGTTCCGTTGCGATTAGTTGTGGCTCGGCTCACGATTGCGATTGATGGTTGATCGTGTCATAACGGCGACGCGTATATGCTCATCCTTGCTTGCGCTTGATATGTTATTCTCGGGTAGCAAATTATTACTGTAATGCACGTAGAGTACATAAAGTAATCTCGTGGGCAGGCATTCTCATCCACGTCCAAGCTGATGCCAGCGCACATTGTGGACGTTTCAACATGAAAGCAAAAAAAAGTAAAAACAAATGGAGCGAAAACTGTCATGTCAGTTGTTACAGTACAGCGCCCACGGTCTCAGCTCAGATCCACATCACTCGCCCCTCTTCTCTACTTTGACAATTCACTGGCTAATTCTCCATTTGTTGGATTTTTAAAGTCCACAGCGAGTCAGCTGGGATGGAAAACTGCTTGTACCATAAATAGACATCGTTGTATATACGGGTTGTGAGAACGCCGTACATGCAAAATTGGTTTGTTATTCCCCATCATTGTCACCATTTCGGTCGGTAGTATCTGATGGCGGGACGATATATATACGTAAAGTTATGCCGGAAACAGTGTTAATCGGAAACCATTTCCAACCGCGTGAATTGCGTCATGTCCATCAAAAGCTGGGCAGTTGGGATGCGCACGCTAAGAAATGGCGGTCAAGGAAAGACTGGCCGTTACTCGGTCTCCGGTGAAACTGATCTCCGAGTTGGTCCGCACGTTGTAATGATGCTGCAGCTCCACGTTTCACGTCGAAAGAGCTGCAACTGCTGCATCATGGGGCCTTGAGCTCGCCGCTTGTTTCGTTTTGTATATACGTATACGTATACCACCACGCAATCGTAGTCTGACCTCCAACGGAAGTGAGCTGCCATCGCTGATCATGAGCCACGTTGCCAGGCGCCGCATCACTGCCGCTCTGCATGACCATGACCATGACCACGACATCGAACAGAGCGGGGACGAGGAGAACGCCCGAAAAGTCTCGACTTGGCCCATCGGCTCAAGCCAGATAAGCCTTGGCGGTCTGCAGGTAGTGGTGCACGTCATACATACGTAAACATGGAACGTAGTGCCGGTATGGTATGGGTGGGTGGAGGATGACCTGCGCACTCGCAGACCCACCACGTGCACGTATCGATACGTCAGCCAAGAGCCATGCGTCATATGGCTGGCATCGGGCATCTTTTCGGTTTCGGTTTCGACATGGACCGTCCGCCGCACGGACCCTCGTGTACAGTATGTTATGTCCTGTACGACACGATGTCGAACGGGGCTCTAAACATTCTGCCGGGCGAAAGAGCCAGCCATATGCGTACAGGCCCTGCAGGCACTGGATCGTACTGTTCAGGCCCTGAGTGGCGGGATATTTTCCCTGTGGCTGTGGCTCTCCTTGATATCCATTCCCAATGCGTGTTGATAGCTGATAACTGCCCTGGCCCACGGCTGCCGTGCGACCTACCTAATGTGTCGCAAATTGATTTTCGTAGCCTGACACGATGAGACTAGCTTTAGAGGAGGGAGCACTAGGTGAAAATGGAAAATAATATGGCCAAAGGGCGGAAAAATACACCTATGGATCTGTGCATATGGATTACGCGAGGCGGTTTCCCCAGTCCTGACCTGAGTGACCACAGAAGATAGACTGAGGTGTATTTATTCAGTCACGCCATTAATTCAGTTCCTTACGTCCGAGTTGTTGTCATAATGCTGAGCTGGCCAACTTACTATTTGGCGATGTTGCCGTGGTGACGACTTGTAGTGTCCCGTGTCGGCACTGGTACCGATCACGGATAGTAAGAACGCCAAATTGCACGCCAAATTGCACTCGTAATTGCTTATTGATTGATGCTTTGCTCCAGTCAGCATAACCTTTTGAGCAAATCAAAACAGTACGTTCTTGGCCACTCTTGTCGAGTGTGACAACATACAGTCCAGGTCGTTGGTGTCTATAGACGGCGCACAGGCGCTTACAAGGACCGCATTAATTAAGCCTAATCGTCAAGGATCTCTCAATGTCTCAATACACCGAGAGTCCTATTAGGTGCCAAGCGCCATGAATACCCTGTCGCCTCACTTTAGCTATCATCCGCACGTTCGTTTGTGACGATTTTGGGAGAAGGCGGATGAGCCACGGAACAACCGTCGAGTATGGGCGCTCCTTGCTTTTTGGCGTGTTCAGTAACTAGGCGACTTGCTGTCGTTCTCTATACAACAACTATCTGAGCCCTCGAAGTCACGAGGGTCCCGAGAAACAATGGGTTGACATTGCAACGGTTCATACCGCTCAATCGGGTCATTCACAACCCAGGGCAGGGGATTCCCACAAGTAGTGGATATTTCGTTGGCTGGAGAGAAGAGAGGAAGACAGCCTGCGAAGGTGCCACGGACATTGCCTGACATCTGTGTTACGGTATCGGTGATTGATAGTTAGAAAGAATGCTAGAGGAGCAGGAGCACAGCAGGACAGAGAAACATTAAGATAAGGTTCGCCGATCAGAAATAAGTAAAACGGCGTCGAAGCCAAGTGGAAAGGCCACTGGAGCATTGGGGATCGCTCGTGCCACAGCGCATGCATAAAAGGATGGGCGGCCGAGCTTGAGACGACAAACGGAATAATCGGGGAACCAAATGGCGAGGCAGGCGTGGGAATTTCCTAATCGAGCAAAACCCTTGACCCTAGGTGGAAACCCTTGGCCCAGAAACCCTGTGCCCAGCTGCCCCATTTTAATCGAACGCGCTCTCTTTCCCAGCCAACCATCATCCTCCCTTTTTCCTTTATCAACCACCAGAATTTGCTCTACCGTACGTCGTGCCCCCGCTCCCCCGCTCCCCCGCTCTTTCTTTACCTAACCTCGTTGCAGTTGCTCCCCCTTATTAACCCCTATCACTGCGCATATAGTACGTCTTGTCCATCACGCGTCGCTCATTCCGTCACTTTACGACGCGTATAGATGTCTGAGTCGCGTGAAAACTCTGTCTATCTCGCCAAGCTCGCCGAGCAGGCGGAGCGATATGAAGGTGCGCGTCTCTCGTTGAATGCTGTAATAGTTTACCCATTTTTCACAGAGATGGTGGAAAACATGAAGCGCGTCGCTTCATCCGACCAGGAACTCACCGTTGAGGAGCGCAATCTCCTCTCTGTCGCATATAAGAACGTCATTGGCGCTCGCCGTGCATCTTGGCGGATTGTATCTTCCATTGAGCAAAAGGAAGAGTCTAAGGGCAACGAGGCTCAGGTGTCGATGATCAAGGGCTACCGCGAGAAAATTGAGTCGGAGCTCGCAAAGATCTGCGAGGATATCCTTGATGTCCTCGGCAAACACCTTATTCCCTCGGCTGCTTCAGGCGAGTCAAAGGTGTTTTATCACAAGATGTAAGTGGTTTCGCTTGTGGCGTTGTTCCAAATGCTGACCCCTTTCTTTATAGGATGGGTGATTATCACCGTTACCTCGCTGAGTTCGCCACAGGCGATAAGCGGAAAGACTCGGCAGACAAGTCTCTCGAGGCTTACAAGGCCGCGTCTGACGTTGCTGTCACTGAGCTCCCCCCAACACACCCGATCCGTCTTGGCCTTGCTCTCAACTTCTCTGTATTCTACTACGAGATTCTGAACAGCCCTGATCGTGCATGCCATCTCGCTAAGCAGGCGTTTGACGATGCTATCGCTGAGCTTGACACACTTTCTGAAGAGAGCTATAAGGATTCGACTCTGATTATGCAGCTACTCCGGGATAACCTCACCTTATGGACCTCAGACATGCAGGATTCAGGTTCGTAATTTATAATACCCATCTCATGGTATACATATGGCTGAACCTTGATTTTTGTCCAATCAGAGAAACCAACTGACAAAGAGGAGAATGCTGATGCCGCTGGTGATGAGTCGTAAATGCCAGGGGTGCTCTCAGAGATGGCTTTTGTCTACTTGTAGTCACAATAATTCAGTTGTGAAGCACGTGTGCTCCCCGTTCTTCTGCACCACCTCCCGTTCCCTATATTCGCATCACGTCTCGCATCTGCCCCCAACGTACTTCTCTCTATCCATAATTTGACTTCATTTTTGTTGATCGTCCAGTCCAGTTATTCTACGAGAGAGGTTTCAAGTTTGCACGTGCTGAAACATATCTCATGCTGAAGCACGGAATGAAATGAACTCACGGAATAACTCTCTTATGTATAAGTAATGAACAGGATTGGGATCCTTGGTATTACGCTAGTGGAAGTACTTCCTTCCGAGTCGGGGGCTCGTTCTTATATATTATTCACGTGAGCGCTTCAAAAGGTTGGGTGTTATGGATTTAAATTGCGCGTTGTACTTAACCTAGTTGCTGGATTCAAGAAGGACGGTCTCTTTTATTTTTTATTCTCTTTTTGGAATCTGCATTTATACAGCGCAAGGAAGGACAGCCTTCAACCGCGGTGGTTTTATTCCCACCGAGAAGGGAAGATCGTCTCGGAGCCTGGGCCGCGGATTATGCCGGCTGCGGCGGCGGTGAGATCAAAAAAACAAAGATGACTGATACAGAACACATGTGGGCGTGTTTACATTCTGCGGATAGTAACAAAATGAAGGGCCGAGGACTGACTGCACAAGGCGGTTTCTGTACGATAACAACGAGTTGAGGGGTCGTTGCGGTCTCGGTCTGGGCTCCGGCGCCAGCAACAGCGTGTTTTGATCATTGTAGTGATGGGCGGAGCCCGCAGAGGATCTCGCCACTGGTTCATGTACTGGAGTACTGCTGCGCTCCAAGCTGACTGACATAGCTGGACTGGATCGATCGAATTACAGAGCCAGGACACTATTGTAGGCACCAGGCGCCACCTTTTTTGGTAGATTGCCCAATCTGGTAGGGAAGAGGAATTGGTAATTTGCTTCCGGCGATCGCCTGCCATCGGCCATCGACCAAAGGTAACGTGATCCAAAAAATAGTTCTGAGAGTCGGAGAGCCAGGGAGAGATGTAGAATGTGTGTAGAGACATGGTTTGGGACGGAAAGGTACAAGGGAGAGGGATTTCAGAAAAGGGAAGGGAAGGTATGAAAGTATGGGCGCTTAACGGGAACGCACGGCGGTAGGCCAAGAAGCTCGGGTCGTGCATTGGGTTGCCCTGAGCCTCACGCGCGGGCTTCTGTAATAGTTGGGTCCCAGCGGCACCCGCGCTTACCCCTTTCGGGCCGTGCCTGTTAAGGCAGATCCCACGCACCCTTTCCTCAGCACTGCTCTGGAAAAATCAGCGAGCGACATGTGGTGCAAGAAATGGACTCTAGGAGCCCGACTGTGTAATTTTATGGTGACAGGGAGGGGATCTTAGTGGGTTGGGTATGAGGGCTGGAGAAGGCGAGGGAAATTGCGGTAGGGTTCCCACGCCGAAGCAGTGCCCATCGTGGGTGGCCAAATTCAAGGCCCGCTGCAATCCACACACAGGGCGACGACTTCGCTTCCTCTTCCACCACGACTCTGTGGTTGCACAACTGCCTAGTCGCCACCACTTATTTCACTGACCTATTTTCACGACCAGGTTCCCCACATTGTCCTGAACTGACCCCTCTTTCTCTTTCTTGCCGCTTTCTTCATGCACAGGTCTCCGCCGGCACCATCAGCCCGCGGGACTCCCCGTCGTGCACGCACGGCGCTCGCCGATAATGCCACGCCCCTCGCCAGCCCAACTGGTTCGTCCGTTGCACCCAAACCCCTCACAACCGTTGTATCGTCTCTCGAAATCCCGGTACAGGGTGCTGTGCCGATCCCGCACCCACCCGGCGCTGCTAAGTCCTCCCCCTTTTCTTCTGCCGCGGCGCCGCCGCCGCCTGCGCCTGCTGCCTCTTCCTCCTCTTCCACCGTAACATCCTCTGCTCGCCGTGCACCACGCAGATCCAAGACGGAGGCGCTTGCGGCGTTGCAACACGCGGTGCATGCCGACGGCGCAGATGATGCTCCGCCTCCAACACCGACTTTGTTTCAGCCTGATGCAGCACCGCTCCCCGCCCCGCCACGTCTCGACATGAACACCGTGCGCAGACCTAGCCGCAGCCGTCGAGTGCCCCCCTCCCTGCAGAAGGAGCGACCGTTTGGGCTACAGGACTGCCCCGCGTTTTACCCCACGCCCGAGGAGTTTAAGGATCCAATGTCATACATACGTGCAATCACACCTCAAGCGAAAGAGTTTGGAATTGCCAAGATTGTGCCACCTGAGACGTGGCGTATGCCATTTGTCACCGACACCGAGGTAAGTAAGAATTTTCTCATCGTTATGGAGCATTGGAGAATGGGGGGGGTTCTTGGGCTTATGGGACATTGTCTTTTTTTAGAAATTTAGGTTCACTACACGGTTGCAACGCCTTGATTCCATCGAGGCGTCGTCCCGTGCAAAGATCAACTTTTTGGAGCAGTTGTATCGGTTCCATCAGCAGCAGGGCAACACCAGAGTATCTGTACCCACCATCAATAATAAACCTATGGACTTGTGGCTTTTGCGCAAGAGAGTACAAGAATTAGATGGTTATGACGCAGTAAGACTCAAATTTACACACTGAGATCTACGTTTGTCTGATCTACGTTTTTTTTTTCTCTTTCTCTTTTTTTTTTTTCTCCCGCCGGTATTTAGGTAACGAAGGGGAAGAAGTGGGCCGATCTGGGTCGTTATCTGGGCTACAGTGGTATATCTGGTCTTTCTACGCAAATTAAGAATTCGTACACTCGAGTCATCCTCCCATACGAACATTGGTGCGAGCACGTGCGCGCCTCGCCGCTCGCTTCTCTTGCCACAGCGCCGCGCGGTGACTCACAGCTGCGTACTCACACAAATATGCAGAAGCGCACGTGGTCTACGGGCAGCGCTTCCACCTCCGCCAAGCCAGATTGCAATGGAAGCATGAGCCCCCCGGATAGCCCCCTCACAGAAACATCAAGTCCTCTTTCCGAGCCGCCTGAGGAGTCTGAAATAAAAGAAGAGCCGGACGAGAGCGCCCCACGTCGTCGCAGGGGCCGCGCGTCCACTATGTCCGAGCAGAAAACACGTTCGTCAGCTAGTCATTTCGACTCCCAGCCGCCTCTGACTTGTTTCCCCATATTTTGCAGGTGGTAAGAAGGCTGCTAATCGGTCAGCGATTACTGAGTCAACGAAGGACGACGACATGGATTCCTCCGAAGTGCGTGTGCGACTGCTCTCACTTTCCTTAATTTAAGCCGTCATACAATTTCCCCATGCAGCTCCCTTGTGAAGTGTGCCACAAGAACGATAAGGGCGAGGAGATGCTCCTCTGCGACAATTGTGATTGCGGTACGTTCTGATTCAGTGCTCGGTGCCTGTCTCTCATCCGCGTTATGTCCTATCAGGATTTCACATGTTCTGCTTGGAACCCCCGCTTGCGAGTGTGCCGCGGGGGCAGTGGTATTGCCCGACTTGCATATTCGGCACGGGGGGCGATTTTGGTTTTGACGAAGGCGAAGAGCACTCGTTGTCCAGTTTTCATGCACGCGATCGTGAGTTCCGCCGGAGGTGGTTCCAAGCGCACCCCCCCGAACAGGACAACGGGGATACTGATGATCCAACAACCAACACGTTTGGCGACGTGCGCGTGACAGAGTATGACGTCGAGCGCGAGTTTTGGCGCCTCGTACAATCGTCGCATGAAACGGTGGAGATTGAGTATGGAGCCGATGTGCATTCCACCACACACGGAAGGTAACGATTTTTTTTTTTTTTCTGCGCTAGATGGTCCCAAGTACTGAATTTATTTTTTCTGCATCGGGTAGTGCCATGCCTACTCTCGAGACTCAACCAATGAACCCGTACTCTAAGGATCCATGGAATTTGAACAACATTCCAATTCTTTCCGACTCGCTTCTTCGTTATATTAAATCGGATATCTCCGGCATGACCGTGCCGTGGACGTATGTCGGGATGGTGTTCTCCACTTTCTGTTGGCATAATGAGGTACGTGCTACTCCATCTTTTGATTTCGGTTTCCCCTGATGCACGGTGGTATAACAGGACCACTACACCTACTCCGTGAATTACAGTAAGTAGATCACGATATAGATTTACAGCACTAGGTGAGGATCTCTGATCGTCACTTTCCTTCATACAGTGCATTGGGGTGAAACGAAGACATGGTATGGAATCCCTGGAGATGACGCTGAGAAGTTTGAGGCAGCCATTAAAAAAGAGGCGCCTGATTTATTCGAGGCGCAGCCAGACCTCCTCTTCCAACTCGTCACACTCATGAGTCCAGAGCGCTTGAAAGATGAGGGTGTGCGGGTATACGCCTGTAACCAACGTGCTGGGGAGTTCGTCATCACGTTCCCTAAGGCTTATCATGCGGGATTCAATCACGGAGTGAGTCTATTTTATTTTTTCCGCGACTATCGGGGCGTCATTTATTAACTTCATCAATCTTACCATTCTAGTTCAACTTCAACGAGGCAGTCAATTTTGCGCTCCCTGACTGGCTGACGTATGGGCGTCAGTGTGTGGAGCGGTATAGAGAACACCGAAAACAGCCGGTGTTCTCACACGATGAGCTACTCATCACAATCACCCAACAATCACAGTCAATCGCAACCGCTATTTGGTAAGTGGTGGCGCCTCGTGTTGATCCGAGGGCATTGATCCAAACCTTCGGAACCCTTGACAAAGGCTTAATGACAGTCTGAAGGAGATGACCGACCGTGAGATGGGCGACAGGCTTAGGGCACGCGCCCTGAAACTTGGCGAAATTCTGGAAGAAGAAGACCGGCCGGAAGACCAATATCAATGCATCGTGTGCAAAGCCTTTTGCTATCTCTCCCAAGTCACGTGTCACTGTACAAACAAGGTCGCGTGCGTCGAACATGCCGACTCGTTATGCAAGTGTGCGATGGAACAGCGCACACTCCGCAAACGCTTCTCCGACGAAGAGTTACTGGAGACGCAGGCGCGGGTTGCTGAGCGTGCCTCGGTTCCTTCAGCTTGGCAAGCGAAGCTGAACAAGGTTCTAGCGGAGAGCGCACGACCTCCCTTACGCGTGCTACGTGCGCTTTTGGCCGAGGGCGACCGAATTAACCACCCACTCCCAGAGCTCGCGAATATTCGCAAATGCGTGAATCGCGCAAACGACTGGATTGATGCTGCAAACACATTCCTTGTGAGGAAGCAGAGCCGCAAACGTTCCAAGCGGCCTAAAGTCCGGCCTCCGGTCAATGGAGACGTGGCGTTACAAGCAGAGGATCCCGGCGATCGCCCTGATCGGGGTTTAGATGAGATTTATGCGCTGCTGAGCCAGGTCGAGGATCTTGGGTTTGATACAAATGAGGTCGGAATTCTCAAGACGCATGCAGCCAAGGCAGAGGACATCCGGGCGCATGCGCGCTCCCTGCTTACTGCAACACCTGTGGAACCGGATCGCGAGGCATACTTGCAAGACTGCGAGCGGCTATTGTTGGAAGGCTCGTCGATCAATGTGTTTCTTGATGAGCTTCTGGACGTGGAGAAACTTGTTGCACGGGAGCAACTCACCAAGGAACTGGAGACGGAGGCGGCGGATGATAATGTGCTGACACTTGAGGAGGTGGCACAGTATTTGACGCGGGCACGTGCGTGCAACTTGCCGCCAGACAACAAACACGTGCGCATGCTGGAGGCGCGCCAGCGTGCAGGGCAGAGTTGGGACGAGCGCGCACGTCACGTGCTGTCGCAGCCATATAAGACGATCGAAGAACTAAACGAATTCGAAGACATCGACCCGAACGTGCCGATCGACTTGACGATCCTGGACAAGATCGCGTCGGCACGTGCCAAGGCGAAGGAGTTTGACAAACAGGCCAGGGCGTGGCTCGAGCCTGAGGAAGGCGTGGCCCGCCCCCGTGTTCAGGATGTGATGCGTCTAGTCACCCGTGCCGAAAAGGACTTTAGTATCCCTTCTATTCGCCAACTGAAGCATAGGGCCGACTTTGCACTCGATCTCGAGTCGCGGTGCGATCAGGTGCTACACGACCGATATGACCATAACGAGGACGAGGACATCTTCGACACCATGCTCAAGTGGGTTGAGTATGCCAAGCTACACCTGGCCATCTTCTCGTTGCCCAAGTTTGAGCGTTTTGATGAGCAGCTGACTGCCCATTATCGTTGGCTGGAAAATTTACCTTGGTTTTGTGCAAATCATCACGAACCGCATGGGAAGGAATTGTTTGAGGATGTGCTCGGTGCGACACGTCCGGAGGACGATCTGCCGCCGGATGACGAGTTCTTTACCTGTATTTGCCACGAAGCCGTGCGCCCCCCTGCACCAGGTACGGTCTCGGATGCTGTGCAGTGTGACCACTGCTTCGCGCGGTTCCATGGGCAATGTGCGCGCAGCGGTGGTTCCTGTCCGTTTTGCGATCATCATCATTGGAACGGATCACTGCACAAGGAGCGTAGCTGGCATTTCTGCTACATGCCAACTATGTTGATGCACGCACCGGACATTACCAGGTTCTACTCAGAAGATTGGAAACAGCTCGAGGTCATCGTACATCGTGTAGACCGGCTGACATCTGTTATTGGGCAGTTCCTGTCGTTCGCATCCAAGCCAGGCAATCAGCGCAAAGAGTACTTGCCTCAAGTGCGACATTATATGCGCAAGCTGTTCAAGATCCAGTTTGCCGTATCGCCAAATCCGGACGTTTCATTTGGCCTCGATCTCGCAGGCCTTCACCGCATTTTGGCAGAGCTACCCGTGACTATGCGCACAAAGAAGCGGCGGCGGCCGAAGTTTACGTTTGGCCAAGACATCGATCAGGATTGGGTTGACGGGACGCGCTGCATCTGCCGTGGACGCACACATTACCTCCTGAATTATCCCAAGGTTGCGTGTGAGCTTTGCAACAAGTTCTACCACGGTAGCTGTGTATTCTTCTCCATCGATAACAATAAGTACGACAACCGTTTCGTGTGTCCGCTCTGCTGTCTTCGGAAGAACCGGTCGTACGGCTATGCAGAACTTCGTGTTAAAGATATAAGTGAGCCTCACCTTTTCTCTTCCATTCATTTTTGATATTGAACCTTTTGAGCAGAATGTTCTGATCCAGATACATATGTTGACACGGTCAAGATGTTGGACACGTTCAGCAAAGACATCATATATAAGGAGCTCCCTCCTCCTTACACCCAGACGCTATTTATCGAGCTTATCCGGTTCAGCCCTGGCCAGCCGGACACTGTGTTAACGAACGGTCCTGCAACGCACCCGAGTAGCAGCTCGTCTGTGTCCCATCACCCGCCCCCATCCAATGGTCACTCGTATCATCCACGAACTCTCCCACCTCCGGCATCACGTGCCCCCCTTCAGCCATATTCTTCGCCGCATCAAATGAACACTCCAGCACCGCACATGCCCCCTCCACCACCCTGGGAAGTCAAGTGGACACGTCCAGTCCCTGTATTGGCATCGGTATCGGCACCACCAGTAGCAGCATCTGCTTCGTCCTCTATCCCAGCATCAGTCCCAACATCGTCATCGTCGACGCGGCGGCTGTCCGTCTCACCAAACGCTACTGCCCCAATTGTAAACGACGATAAGAGACTGCCCCCTGTAGATCCGATGACGCCGCCATCTGCTTCGCGGAAGCGCAAGTACCCTGAAGGTGACGCTGTGTCGGAGCGCGCATCGTCGTACGGGAGCCCATCGTACAAGCGCCTTACTCCTGCGACGGAGCCACTGGCTCCCACAGCACCCATGTCGTCGTCGTCATCATCGTCATCGTCGTCATCTTCCGCACCAGCAACAGCACCAGCACCAGCACCAGCACCGCCAGGCCACAGGGCCGCGCAAACGCTCTCACCTTCGCTAGCCATGATCATGTCTCCCGATAACCGCCACGTACCATACGTGGGCACAAGTTCTTTGCCACTGCCCACCAATTCTGTGTCACTTCCCGCCACACCTCCGCAGCAACAGCGCAAAGTGAAGCTCACGTATACGAATGGGGAAGGGACGCCACGATAGCTGCATGTACAGCAGTACCCCACCCCATCCTTTTTTTTTTCTTTTTGTGTTTCCCCCTTTTTTGTGTGTTTAATCCTTTCTTATTATCACCGCTTGCTCCCCACGACAAACAGAATGTATATGTCTCTTCTCCCTTTTTTCTTCTTCGGGTCCCATGTTCAGTTGACGATCATGCATGAAAATAGGAGAGGGGTGGATCATGTGTACCGTAACGTAACGGAATGAGTTGTTTTATATATGATATGCATATCATTGACAGGTGGGGCGTCACGTCAGCTGCAGGGAAGGGATTGCTTGTCTATAGAATTGAGACGGAACAAAAAATTTGGAACGTGCTATTGAACACTGAGACTCAAAGATGAATTAAAACTCGATCCTTCGATTTGAATTGACGTGATGTGATGTTACAAAAAAAAAAAAGATTGGAGGGTAACGAGCGAATTACAGGGGGGGGGGCAAGATAAACATTGACATTGAGTTAGTCGTTTTTCATCTGACCATAAGCTTATACGTCGAGAACCCGCCGACGAGGCCGATCGTCACGAGCACGGCGACGATAGCGGAGAACCAAGCGAAGCCAGGGACGTTCTGGCCCGGCACGTGCACATTCATGCCCCAGATACCTTCAGGGCGAGGCGAGGCGACAAAATCCGTCAGTCAGCCAGACGAACACGAACAAGGTATTACGAGAGAAGAGAAGAGAAGGGGCCAACCGTAACGTACCGGTGATGAGGTTCATAGGGATTAGGATGGTGCCGAGCGCGGTGAGCTTCGAGAGCACCTCGTTGATCTGGTTGTTCGCGTCTGTCATCTCGATGCTGATCTGCGCGAGGTAATTCGAGTGCGTGCGCGAGAGGATCTTCTCGTAGTGGTTCAGGTTTTGCGTCATCGTGATCAGGTGGTCTTGGATGTCCGAGAGATACAGTCCCTGCAAGAACAAGAAACAACGAAAGGGGGCGCCGTGCAGTGAGCGAGCGAGCGAGAAAAAAAAATACAAGGGAAGAAGACGCACGATGTCGCTCGTCGGGGCGACTTTCCAGTTCTCGTTGCAGCGCTTCGCGAGCCCCTTGACGACGTCCGCCTTGTTGCCCATCAGCCTAAGCAGGCCCATCACTTTCTTTCGGCACCGCCCGATGCGGCGGAGCATGTCGCTCTGCTCGGTGTCTTTGAGAATCAGCACGAGCTCGTCGATGCTGTCGACTTCGTATTCGATGCTCTGGATGAGCGGGCCAAACGCATCGGTGATGTCGTCGATGAGCGCATAGGAGATCCAGTCGGACGTGACGCTGATGTAGTCTTTCAATTGTTTGATGCGCCGTCGCACATTCTGCGGGTGCGGCGTTGGTCGGAAGTGGAACTGCGAATGAGGGACTGTTAGCGTGGGAACTAACGCAGAAAAAAAAAAACTGACAGAAAGGATCCCCTCGCGAAGAACAATGATGTACATGTTCAATGGCTCGAGATGCGTTGGGCTGTAAGGGTCTTGGTCAAAACTCCTAAAACAGACAAGATAATATGTTCGGAAGAGCTCGATCTTCTCGCGCGCTTCTTCCATTTGAATGTCCTCTGCAGTCAATGGGTGGATGCCAAAGACCTGATTTGCACATGGTTACTCAGACCGAAAGCACACAAACGCGTATAACGCACTTTCGAGAGCATCTTCATCTCTTCGTCTGTGGGCGAAAGAATATCCAGCCACCAGGTGTGTCCCTCTATGTCATTGAGCAAAGGATTTTTGTCCGCCTCGCTACCGTTCCCGCCTTGGATTAGCTTCGTATCTTCGCGGAGAACACGAGATGATGAAAGCAAGCTTGGCGGAGGACCAGAGCCAGGTCCTGGCCGGCGCTCAGTTTGCGTTTGCGAGGAGGGAGCCGCCGGCCCGCCGACTCCGGCAAACATGTCTTCGAACGACTGTCCGTCGGCAGGGATTTCGCTCAGACTCCTTGCATGAATTGTCGCGCTCAAAGCGTTCGAGTAGAACGAGAATCTATATGGCCTGTCGTGGCCAACTCCCGCCCCTCCTACGGCTACGGCGGCTGGAAGGTCGGCAAACGAGGGGACTACGGAGAGAGGAGGAGCGAAGCCGCCGGCCAGAGACGCCGGGGGTGCGCCCGGTGCTCCTTCGAACAAGGCCATCTTCCCGCCCCCGTGACGACGCGGGACCGCATTACTCTGGCTCAATTTTCGCTCTCGCAGCGTCCGCGGCGCGGGGAGAGAGAAATCAGTCCCACTCCCGGCACTCGAGCCTATTTCGCCAATCGTGCTCATCTGCGAGGGCTTCCGCGCCCTCAGCGGGGACGGACGCTCGTCAGTTGGGCTACTTGTGAGACCAAGACGCGTCTTCTCTGCGACGGCAAACTCCTCCATGGCCTGGAAATTGAATGTTTGGCGGCCTTGTAGAATGGGGGGTTGGTAAAGCGGCAGAGAGCTGTCGAATTGAAGCCCGGCATGGTGAAGCGAATCAAGAAGGGTGTGCGGCTCGTGGCATCGGTTGAGCTGGTGTGCCATGTCCATGTCCAGCCGCAGGTCATCTGGCATCAGCGCACGCTGGAAGTGATTGTCAGTCGGCACTTGACCAGGAATGTCTCCGCGCGCGAGCTCCAACTCCCGTTCCTCCTGCAAGAATAGGCCCGGGAACGTGCTATCGCCATGGTGTGGATGCGTCTCCGGCTCGTGGTCATTGTGCTCCCGAACCGTGAGCGGGGATGCAATAGGGGAAACAGACACCGAGCCATGGCGGGCACGCGAGAGCTGCATGGCCAGGTCTACGTCGAGGGTGCGTTGGCGTTCCCGAGCCTCGGGGTCCATGGGGTTGTAAGAGCGGGGGATAACGTCGGGGACATTCGGGGCGTAGTGTCGGTGTCACTAACCAGGGACGAGCTGCGAAACCGTCCTGGAGACCCGTCATGAATGTTGGTAACGGACTTTGGGGATGAAGACATGGGAGGATCATTGGCGGCTGTGGAAGACATTGCAAAGAATCTATTCTGAGCGGATAAGTGCTACAGGAACATCAAGACGGTACATCACGCACAGTGAGATACCAATAAAACTCGGGTGTAATAGCCCAATCCAGGCAGATCGTACTTGTAGTGATAGACTGATAAGGGTAGGCCCCGCAGGAGCAGGAGACAAGGACGTCTAGTGAGTTACAGAACTCGATAAGAGCTTTGATCCTCTGTAGAGCCTACAGAGGGTTTTTAAATCTCTGTCCAGCGTCTCTGAGAAGTTGCCCATAAACACGGAGAGGCATGACATACGTTGTTGCCCAATTGTCTTGTCCAATTGAGCAGAGGAGGTGCGTTGAACCTACTGGGTAGATAGCCAAGCTTCGAAAGG
>QFEA01009959.1:0-12176 GCA_003315975.1 Lactifluus echinatus
ATGCTGTAATCTGCACCACCAGTAGCATTCTGTGGTGTGGTCGGTGTAGTCGGGACCGCAAGTTGAATAGGTTGCTTTGAAGAAGAGGGAGGAGGGGCTGGAACCTCGTCGGGTGCAGGTTGTGGAGGATTCAGTGAGAGCTGCGAGCTCGCAAAGTGGCCAGGGCCATATACCCTATCGCACTCCAGTTTCTCTCGCGAGAGATAATAAATGGATAACAGCGGATGGTAGCCCTGGGTCGGATCGGGTGGCTCTTTTTGGTGAATATCGGAGAGGGAGGCGTTCGAAAGCTGAGACTGGGAAGGCGATGGCGACGCAAACGGGGAGGAAGGAGGTGAGGACAATGGAGAAAACAACTTGCAGCGATAAAAGTCGAATCCGGAGAAGCGTTTGTTCTTTTTGGGCGTCGAAACGGCCTCTGCCTTGTTCCCTCCCACTTGACCGTGATGACTTGATGGCGTCGGCGGCATCGGGTAGGGCAAAGCAACTGGAGTAGGCGTCCGAGAGAATGTGAGGCTATCTGGTGGCTTTCTGGGGAAAAACAGGTCTTCTTCTATCATCTAACGCACATACGAAGGCGTCGGAACACGGTTCAGTACAGCGATACGGCACATCACACACCTCGATGGCGGCGCCAGGCTTTATGACTCGTGAAATCTCTTCAAGTAAGAAGTCCCACTGGCGTCCGAGATATTGAGGAGAGGAGAGACGGATGCATGTTAGATAAGAAGACATTTCAACTGTAATATTTTACCACCACGACGAAATTGGATACCATGTAACGGCAGCCACGGGACCTAGGATTGCCAAAAAAAAAAAGGCCAACATTTCAGAAAACGAAATACGGAACAGAGAGAAGGAAGAACATACCTTGACAATGTTGATCTCAAATCTGACCGAAAGCGTGTTCTGCCCAACGCTCTCAAGCACCTTGCGATCGACTTCGCCCGTCGGAAATATCTGAGGCGTCGCGCCGAAATCGCATGAGATCGGAGGCAAATTTTTGCTTCACGCAGGGGAATGCGAGCGGCGCGGGGAATCGTCTGGGTGCAGCGAGGATGTATTGATAGGTGGAAGAGTCGGCCACGTGGTTGTCGTAGACATTGAGGCAGTTGGAGATGACGATGGTGGGGCAAAGAGGCTCGCTGAAGGCTTCTTCCCATCTCGCTCACCCAGGTCTGCGAATGCGAACACGATCAGGTCAGTGGGGAAAGTAGCAGATGGGCAGGCGATGTACCGGGTGTTCCAAGCAGGCTTGCTGAAGCGAGCAAAGCAGCCAGCGTGTCGCCGCACACCAAGATGGGCACCTGTGGTAGCAGGGATGCCGAGCACGACGAAACCAATGTGCCCGATGGAGGGGCACCCTGCAACATGGGCGCGAGTCGCAGGCGTGCTCAGCGTGAGGGAGGGAGAGTGTGGTAGCTGTGGCGTCAGGATGGGTGAATGGGCTGGATGCCCAAATGGGTTGTTCAATCTGTGAAATGAGATGAGTGGGTGACATCAGCTGGGAGCAGGGACATGTGTGCTTGGGGGTGTTGTGACGCGACGCACCTGAATGTAGTCTCTTGCAATTTGGGATGCAAGCGCAGGGATGCTTGCAACTGCAAGGTGTTGTGGTTGTTTGACGCAAACGGTTCGTTCGATCTGTAAAATAAGATGAGTGGACCATGTCACCTGGGAGCAGGGACGCAGTCAGCGCAGTGGGTTTGACGACGTACCTGGTAAGCACAGTGCAAGGGTCGCCGAGACAGGCCAGCTTGCTGTTTAGTGATGTGAGGCCAAGGTGGCAATGAGGAGGGGCCGAGAAACGCACCTGGGAATTTTTTCATGTGGGGGCAACGACACCCAGCACGGTTTCGGCCACGTCAGCTGGGAGCAGGGACACAGTCAGCCAGAAAATTTCATACAGTCTGTTTAACGACGTACCGGGTGTTTCTGCATGTTGTGCTCATCGTCATTGGGATAATCCTCATACAGGTCGCCTGGGGATGCAGCAGTGGGTGCAAAAAGGGATGGGCCAGAGGGCAAGGACCTTGCCTGAGCCTGCAAAAACGATCGGGTCAATGGAATGGTTGAGCAGGGGTAACTTTTGAAAGCACCGGCGAATGCGGCGGCAGTGGTGCCCGCATGCTTGAATTCAGCAGACACAGCCCAAATGCGTTGTTGTTGTTCGACGCAAATGGATTGTTGAGCAGTAGTGGGAGGTGCAAGGGTTGCCAAGAGAGGCTAGCATGCTGTTTAGTGATGTGAGGCCAAGGAGGCAATGAGGAGGGGCCAAGCGACGCACCTGGGAGTTTGTGTTCCGACCGAGCAGGGGATCTTGTGTGGAGTAATCTGTTTTGGCTCAGCTGAGAACAGGGATGAAGTCACATTACACATACAGTGTGTTTGAGGACGTACCTGGTGTTCCGAGTGGGCCAACCTGTTAAAAGATGCAGTCAGTTGAGCGCGAGTGACGACGTAATTGCCACAAATGACCTGGCCATCGAGATGGGACGCAGAAGGGTTTTTTTTCGTGTTTGGGGCATTTTCGGGAACAGCCAGAACGCACTGGGTTTTTTTTTATGTGGGAGAACCTGTTTTGGCCATGTCAACTGGGAGCAGATTGATAACGTACCTGTGTTCCGAGTGGGGCAACCTGTTAAAAGATGCAGTCAGTTGAGCGCGAGTGACGACGTACCTGGTGTGTGCAGAAGGAGCACGCGGAATTTTTTCGTTGGGGGGCACGTTTTCACACTCAGCTGGGAACAGCCGGAGCTCAGTAACAGTAAAACAGAGCGGTCGCTTAGTCAGTCTTTGTCATGCTTAGGTAACTTCCCTTTTTCGACCGTGAGAGACCACTCTGCTTTAAATTATAGGATTGTTGTCACCACGCTTGCAAGTAGCTGCTGTTATAGAACAGGGTTAAGTGCACTTGTGACCTTGACCTGAGAGAAGAGTCCCCCACCCTGGGCAAGTCCTAGACCACCTATTTGCCCTGGGCATCCCGGGGGCACAATGAATTACATTAATAGATTATGAGATCATATAGTACGTCACAGGAAACTCAAAACGAGTGTACCCGAATGTGGCACACTTGGAAGCTTCAGAATCGTCTTCATCCAGCTCGCCGTTCAATAAGCACTGCTGAAGTCAAAAGAGTTGACTTCCCAGTTGTAACGCGCAGCTAGAGTTAAGACGGTTCTGAAGCTTGCAAGTTTTGCCACTGGAGAGAATGATTTGTAGTCGTCCAAAGCCATGCGCGACTGGCCTCGCTTTGTATTTTTCGATTTTGCCTTTGGCTTTTCGAAAATATACGGTGTGGACTACTACAATACATTCTCCCCGGTGGCGAAACTTGCAAGCTTCAGAACCATCTTAGCTCTATAGCTAGCTGCGTGTTACAACTGGGAAGTCAACTATTTTGACTTCAATGGTGCTTATTTGAATGGCGAGCTGGATGAAGATGAGGAAATATATATGCAAGCGCCTCCAGGATACGAGGATGAGGGGGAGCAACATGTCAAGCGATTAAAGAAATCGCTTTATGGGCTTAAACAAGCCGGTATGATGATGCCCTCTCGCGTGCTTTGGCTGACCTCGGCTTCCGCAGAAGCCAGGTGGACCCAGGCATATTCTATACGCGATATAAAGGGGTCATACTAATTCTAGTCGTTCACGTTGACGACTGCATCTTTACGGGCAACTCACCTCAACTCTTGGAAGAGTATAAGGCGAAGATCCATGCCTGTTACGCGCTAACTGATCTAGGGCCAGTAAGCTGGCTACTAGGCATGAAAAACCACCCGTGATCGATCAACAAGGATCATATCACTATCATCATTATACATTGACGGACACTATCCTTGCGCGATTTGCGCTCAGTGACGTGAAGGCACAAAATACGCCCATGGTGCCGGGAAACATATTTTCCCGAGAAGATTCCCCTAAAAACCCCACAGAAATCAATGAATGGAGAAAGTGCCATATGATAAAGAAGCCATAAGCCTGAGGAAGCTTGATGTACGCTGCTATCGCCACCCGTCCCGACATGACATTTGCAGTATCAACACTCGCAATTCCTGGAGAACCCAGGAGATGCGCACTGGGTCGGCGTAAAGCGCATCTTTCGCTATTGGGCAGGTACGCGAGACGTTGTACAGACTTATGGTACAGAGCGCCACGAATTAGCCGGCTACACGGACGCGGACGGTGCTACACAAAAACTCAGGCGATCTATATCCGGAAACGCCTTCTTGATCGACGGGGGAGTAGTTTCATGGAGCTCATGAAAACAGGAGCTCGTAACGCTGTCAACCACAGAAGCGGAATACGTAGCAGCCACGCACGCCGCAAAAGAAGCTCTCTGGCTCCAAAAACTCATATGCGAGCCTATGCCTCTCGAAATTAAAAAGTTTCCGCATGTCCCAGTCCCAATAGCATGACAGCGCTCTGAGATACATTAGGGGTCGTATCTCTGGCGCAGGGTAGCAATCTTGAGAAGTCCATATCGTTGCCACATAGAATTTCACCCTACAAGGAGCAGCTGAGGGAATCACGCATACTCTACGAGCTCGACATTCACGAACTACTCAGTAGCGTGACCTTCGCCTCCAAAACCTCTCACTGGCGCTACATCTCACCCGTCTCTGGTTCCCGCGACGAGAACTTACCTGTGGATGGTATGACGCACTGCCATGACACGGGAGGGTCTAACACCGCTGGAGAAAGATAGTTGACTGCTGTTATTCAGTAATGCGGGACGCCCCTGGCATCAGGGGTGGGTCCGGGGGAATGTACTGTATTGTATAAAAACCGTGTCGAATATGCTGCGAGTACTAGTAGGAGGGGATTCAGTTCCAAATGAGTTTTTATACGTAACCAGGGGATGTGCGTCGTTGAAAATCCCGAAGTGGGCCCAAAGACGAATCATGGTGAGCGATGCGCCGTACGTGGTGGCCTTCCCCGCCTCACGACATCATAAACCTGTGGGTCTTGCGGCAAAAACACTCTGCCCTCGTCGTAATGAGACCGCAAACGGATTACTTCGTGGAATTCTGCCAAGTCCAAATGTGTCATCCCAATAAAGAAGGCTTGTTTTTATTTCCATCAAGAGTACAGAAAACACACCTAGGACACCGTCTGAAAAAAAAACTAGGCAAAACATGAAGAAAGTCGGGCATCGATACCCTGACTGTCCTGAACTTGGAACCGGAGAATACATAGTAAAAGCTCGCGCAGAGTATCCAAAAATTGTTACACAATAGGAGGGCTGCGACCACAGGGACCTCCTCCAACTATAGGCATGTCTCTGGTGAAGGAGGGAAATTCAGACTGGAGAACCGCCAACGTGTGTTGTAGGGCATCTCCCAGTTTCTCCCAGCAAGTCGACAGCGCTCGAAGCCGCTTGATGTTCAGTACGGGGAAAGTTGTATGCGTGTCCATCTGGATAACCCAGGCTGGGATGCACGCGAGTAAGCCGTCGAGTTTGAGACCCATCTTCTGCAGTGACGATACACCCTGCTCATGGATAGAATTGAATCTCTCCACACCTAATAGCGTTGCCGTGCCTCATCAGCCACTTTGTGATAGCCAAGTTGTATATAAACGCACCCCGTGTCTGAATGGGAACATATTGAGGAAGCTCAACTCTTTCAGTCTTAAGACTGGCAGCCTGATCTACAAGATCTTGTGATGCTCTCGACCAGGAAAACGGAGAATACGATATGAAAACGGTACAAGCAATCACGTTCGCCGCATATTGGATGTATCGTTGGAAGTGCTCAAAGCAAGAATTGCGGTTTTCCGAAAACTTCTCTTGGGCTCGAAACATCAACGAACAGACGTCCTTCTTGACAAACTCGAGCGTAGCAGATGCGCTGAGCCGCGCGCTTCTCAAAGCATTCTTCGCAGCAGACGCCGACTCGGACAAAAAAGATGAGACAGAGCCGAGGTCAGGGAACTATAGCACCTCAATGTGGGATACATAACAAAAGTAAAATGGCGCACAGAGGGTCGAGGGTGATTGCGCAGGGCGACTGGGTTGCTGCCACTTGCCACAGATACAGTCTGCAGACTTGTGAATGCTCGTGGACGACAAAAAAAGAAGAACCATACCTCCCACTCGTTGATGGTCTGTGTCAGGCTTTCCCGGTAACGTCCCCAGCGGTTGATATCGTCAGGGTCAAGACGGCGATGCTTCAGCGCCTTCGTCACCCGGCGCACCTCATCAACCCAAAACCTATCCAGTTCATTATAACCTCGTTGGATGTTGTTCAGGACACGGTCCATTTCGTTGAATAAATGTCGATCTTGTCGGAGAGGTTTGGATAGAGCTTCAGATGCGTGCTTCAACGAGAAGAAATATGACAGAGATGGTTGGCGGACACCTACCTGTGCCTCGGATTTTTTTAATGCAATTCAGAGTCTCTTCTTCATACGAGTTTTGTAAATGAACAACTTGTTTGCGTATATCTTTGGCCCACGCCAACCGGCTCTTCAAAGTGTGCAAAAGAGTACTCTGTTGCTGGATTTCATCGGAAATGTCAGATGAGACTCTATTGGCGTATTCCTCCATGAGCTTTAAAAGGGCAATGCAGCGCTCCTGCTGCGCCTGGAAGGCTGTGCGCAAGGCGCTGACCTCGCGTTGAAGCTCAGGTTGGCTTTCCTGTGGTGAGTTGGTCGCCAGCTGGTGCAGCTGACCGATGAGGGTGAAGAGCTTGTCCATATTTCTCATCCAAGAATTTAACTTTGAGCCTTGCGGACGAGGATTGTTTGTATTTAGACTAGTTGGGCACCAATCGAACAGCCGTAATTCCACCCATTCCAGTAAACAACTAATGCACTGTACATGATGAGCAATTCAGCACGAACGTGACTAAGACGTTATAATCGTACTGGATTCGCAAGTTTGTCGGTCTTGAAAAACTGGACGAGGATTGACTTAACATCGACGTCCAACGACTCGGCGATGATATCACGAGATAACCGAATCATGCATAAATTACAGCATGGAGATTCATGGTTGGGAGAAGCCGACATAGATGAGACTGCATGCGGAGCAAAGAACGACGGAAGGGGATTTATCCTGGGGCCTGTACAAAATTTAAGAGACAGTGCTTAGGAGTGGCGGTGCAGTCGTGAGAGTCGAGCTGCATAGCATTAACTCCTGCCCTGGGACCGGTGCAGCGTGCCCCTGCAAGCGGACTGGTGGGCCATTGGATGGTGGCTGCTGCCAGAGTCCCTCCAACTGGTTCAAAAGAATCTGAAGTTGTCCAGCCCTCACCGGCCTCACCAAGGGCAACCGGGCCGGGCCGGAATAATCGGTCATAGATACGTTTTACGTTTATTATCTCATACTGCATATGAAAATTATGCCCCAAAGTCAATGCAGTATGAGATTTATGCAGTATGAGGACACCTTATGAGTATAACATGTGAGTTATGTAGACCCATTTCTCAATGCAGTATGAGATAATCAACTGTAGCATGGGCGCATGGCCATGACAGTGTGCGCCGGCATCAGGTCTCTCAACTAATGAGCAGCGATTTTGAGAAGATTGCAACAAAGCCCATCACTTAGCGACCTCGAGCTCAACCAATCCAGGAGAAGTGAACCCTCCGCCTCTTCCAAAGCCTCATGCTGGCGTTGCGCTCCATCCATGCCAGTGGCCCCTGTGATGAGATCTCGCCTGCGGACGGTACGGCCGCGATATAACACGCTGCCATGCCCCGGGAGAGCAGGATACTTAGGCCTGAGAACTGTCATGCAATGGCATCAGCGTTGGGTTCGAAGGGACGTAGGGTGCACTGCACAAGTACTAGTAGGCAACTGTACCTGGCCGACGTGTCGCGAAAAGAGGGCGTTCCGATGAAATTTGGTACGTGTCCTAGGGACATGTCGCATTCGCATAAGTTATTCATTATTCAACGTCCAAACATGGGCCCAAAGAGTGGTGATGAGCAACGCAGCGAACATGGTGACCACCCCTCAGGGTTTACTCGTCGCCATAAGACGCAAACGGATTGCTTTGTCGAAATCTGCCGAGTCCAATGTCATCGCAGTAAAGAGGGCTTGTTCTGTTTCATTTCCATCTACAGTATAGTACAGATAACACACCCGGGACGCCGTCTGAAGAAAAACTAGGCCAAACATGAAAAGAATAGGTCATCGATACTCTGACTGTCCTGAACTTGGAACCGGAGAATACATAGTAAGAGCTCGCCCAGGATATCCAAAATCTATCACCCAATACAAGGGTTGGGACCGCGGCGACCATCACACTATAGGTAAGTCCCTGGTGAGTGAGGGAAAGTCACAGACTGCAGAGCTGCCAAAGTGTGCTGTAGGACGTCTCTCTGCTTCCCCCAGCTACTTGAGAGCATTTGAAGGCGCTTGATGTTCAGTACGGGGAACGTCGAATGCGCGTCCATCTGGGTAACCCAGGTGGCAAAGCACGCGAGCAAAGTGTCGAGTGTGACATCCATCTTCTGCAGTGAAGATACACTCTTCTCATGCATAGAATTGAATCTCTCCACACCTAAATGCCGTTCAAGTGCCTCATTAGCCCATTGTGACAGTCAGGTTGTAAAAGAACGTACCCCGCGTCTGAATATGACCATGTCGGGGAAGATCAACCCTTTCAGTCCGCAGACTGGCAGCCCGATCTACAAGATCTTGCGACGCCCTCGACCGGGAAAACGGAGAATACGATATGAAAACGGTACAGGCAATCACGTTCGTTGCATATTGAACGCATCCCTGGAAGTGCTCGAAGCAAGACTTGCGGTTCTCCGTGAACTTCTCTTGGGCCCGGAACAACAAGGACTGAACGTCTTTTTTCACAAACTCGAGCGTCGCGGACGTGCTGAGACGCACGCTTCTCAGAGCATTCTTCGCAGAAAAACCTGCGTCGGACAGTAAAGACGCGACGGAACCGAGGTCATAGGACTATCACAAGTCAATGTGGGATACACGACAAGAGGATTAAATGCCGCACAGAGGATTCAAGGCTACTGCGCAGTGCGACTGGGTCGCTCCCACTTGCCACAGATCTAGTCTGTAAACTGGTGAATGCTGATAGATGACAAAGAAAGAAGAATCATACCTCCCACTCTGTCATGGTCTGTGTCAGGCTTCCTTGGAAACGTCCCCAGCAGTCGATATCGTCAGGGTCGAGTCGCCGATGCTTCAGTGCCTTCGTCACCCGGGTCACCTCATCAACCCAAAACCTGTCCAGTTCGTTGTAGCCTCGTTGAATGTAGTTCATGACACGATCCATTTCGTTGAATAAAATTCGATCTTGCTCAAGAGGTTTTGATAGGGCTTCAGGTGCGTGTTTCAACAATGGGTATCAAAGATAGTAGATGGTCAGGGGACACCCACCTGTGGCCCGTAATTTCTTAACGCAATTCAGAATCTGTTTCCCGTAAGAGTTTTGCAAATGGACGACTTGTTTGCGTATATCTTTAGCCCGGGCCAGGCGGTTCTTCAGAGTGCCCAAAAGGGAGCTCTGTTGTTGTATTTCCTCAGACATGTCCGATAAGACTCTGCTCTCGTACTCCTCCATGGCCTTCGAAATGGCGATGCAGCGCTCCTGCTGCTTCTGGAAAGATATGCGTAAGGCGGCCACCCCGCTTTGAAGCTGGAGTTGGGCCTCCTGAGGTGCGTTGGTCGCCAGTTTGTACAGCTCGTCGATGAGAGTGGAGAGCGAGACCATATTTCTCAGCCAAGAAGCCAACTTCGTGCTTAGAGGAGGATTGTTCGAGTTGGGAAAGAGAATCGGCGGCCGAATGAGTATCAGTTTGAATTTATTGAGGAGACAGCGCGTGCACTGTAGACGGTAAGACGCTCTGCACAAATGTGACCAAAATATTATATGCGTACCAGACCATGGTTTGCGACCTGCAAAAACTGGGTGAAGATAGAGTTAACATCGACGTCCAACGACTCGGCAATGATTCTACGAGATGTCGTTAACGGGCACAAATGACAACTGGAGTGAAACAACATAGGTGAGGTTGCAGCGGGAAAAGCAGCCATCCGGCTGGGGGCTATACATGACTGATTGCACTTTTAAGAGGCAGCGCGGCAGAGTGGCAGTGCAATCGTGAGAGCCTTCAAGTTGGGCCAGCGGACCTGGAGCTGTTGCAGCCGCGCCTCGGTGCAGTACGTGGAGATGACCCACAGAAGCATGGTCCTCAGGCTTTTTTCTCGTACGAGCAGCAATCTTGCTTGACAAGATAGCGACAACGTCCGTCACCTAGCGACCTCGAGCTCCATCGTTCCAGGAGCAGGGGACCTTCCCGGCCGTCTCCAAAGCCTCGTGCTTTCTCTCGCCCCTTCCATTCCTGGCCCCCGCGGTGAGCTCTTGCCTGCAGCCTGTGGGTAGTATGACACGCTGCTATGGCACGGGAAGGTTTGCCGCCGCTAGAGAAATATACCTGAGCGTTGTCACACAGTAACGCAGAACGCTATCAATGGTGTGTTCCGGGAGGATGTAACAGTGCGTCACGGGCTTGAGTTCGTATTGTTTTTCTAATTCCCTAGCCCCCTAGGCATTACCTTCGTTGAACTTGAGATATTCTCTGTGTATCAACTCGGATACCACGTACCGGCGGACTTGTTTCCAAGTTCCCTATCACAAACAAGACCCCTCCATGGATGGAGAGACAATATTGTTTTTCGTTCGTGACGTATACAGATAGACAAATGCAAGGGCTATCAGAGGAATAGGTTACCGAGGGATTTGCCTGAGGCTCTAGTTACGGGTATTCCGCAGTTCGGCATAACGCTGTCAGCCCGTCCGGATGTATCTATCTCTATGAGATCACCAATATCAACATTGGCAGAGACTCAGTTTCGCCCCTCATAGTTGCCTAATGCCGTTTCAAGCCTTCCCTCCAAGTCAAAGTTAGGACGCCAAAGCCCTGCACCGTGATACGATGTTTTCTCTCGGTATCAGTAAGCCGACTTGACCTACATTTGTGATACTGGTCCTAATACTCTCGGGCATCGTACGGCACAAATCTTGCAGAAGCTTACACTCACGGTGGCACGTCATGGCAAAGGGCATGAGTCGTAGTTGGAATGTCGAACGGTGGTGGTACAAGCTCATTCAAGTCTGTCGGGCGTGGCAGTACATCATACTCGCATATCCAACCCGCTTGGACTTGAACCTCGTTTGCGCGTATGGCACGCTTGTTCAATCCACGTTGACGTACTCGCCCTTCTTCCCTCTCATCGTCTACTAACCGGAGAGAAAATCGTGTCTTATGACCGCGGAGGATAAAGAAGGCTTGGTCTTCGCACTCCAGCAACGTGAGCGTTGTACGTCGTATTCATCTCGAGTTGTCGGGGCCGCTTTGCGCAAGCTGGTGAAGATCATGGACGACGATTATCCAGCGCTTCAAAGGCTGGTTTTACGCTCTCAGGACACAGCCCGAGCCCCCGCTGGCGCGGCGACGGCTCCAGACAAGTTTCGCGCTCCGCTACTCCACCGCCTTACACTCTCCAACATCGCTCAGATCATTGTTACTCGGTAGTGCCGATAACCTCATAGGTTTTGGGCTTCAGAATGCTCCAACCCATTCCTCATGCTCGCAGAGCTGTCGAATCCATATGCGTCCTATCCCATGTTGGCTTTCTCTTTTTGAGGATCGTCCGAGACTGCCGTTTGTCGATGCGGTGTGCAAGGAGGCCTTGAGATGGAGGTCAGTGCCGACATCCACCCTGCGCGTGGCACAACTCTCCGCGATGTCCCATCTCGAGGTGTTGACGATCCATTTTCACGCCCCCATTCCGAACCGCATGGTCGAGAACAAACTGCAGGGTATACCGGTGACACGCACAACCCTCCTTAATCTGAGGCTGCTCGCCTTCCGCGGCAACAGCTCATATCTGGAGGGCATCCTGGCCCGACTCGACACCCCGCGCCTCCGGACGTTCAACGTCGAGTTCTTCGACCAGCTCACATTCCGCCTCCTATCCATCCAGCGCTTCTCCCGCACGATGATGGCCGACGTCAAGCTGCGCTTCGACAAGGACTTTGTGTTCTTGATCGTCGATCCGCGCGACAAGCACGACGGCGCGTACCCGCTCCACGTGCAGGTGGCCTGCACGCCGCTCGCATGGCAGGCGGATGGCATCGCACAGATCTGCGGCGCGCTCGCGCCGCTCCTCGCCAGAGCGGAGAGCC
>QFEA01010216.1:0-11081 GCA_003315975.1 Lactifluus echinatus
AGTCCTCTACCCTGATACGCACATTATTGGTTTGGAAAAAAATTGCATCGTCCTCGACTCATCTGGAGTCACTGAGGTACGAATGACATTCTTTGATTACTCTCATGTCCAACAACAAACCTATTTTTATGAATAATGCCACGACGGCATGTTTACTATTCACTTCGTTCGCATCTACATCTATCGCAATTCACTTCTTCCCACAGCATCGAAAACGGGTGATTGGTACTGGTAGTTTACACAAATTTCGAACATGTAGTCCAACTTGGTCCATGTACAAATTTTGATAGATCGAGTCGAGTTGGGTGTTCACCTGCGATCCAGATAGTGTTAGGTCTATAAAGAGATGCTCGATGTAGTTCGGGTATCCATAAAATAAGCTCTCCCTCTTCTCCACATATCCATCCATCACCAGTGATCGAGGACTTGTCCGTGATGAGTACCTTCTCAGTATCTTCTGTTGTGAAATTGGATACACGAAACGTGCAATCGCGTGAACCTGATACGATGCGCTGCCCATCCGGCGAAAATGCAACAGAAAACACCTCATTGGTGTGTCCAGTGAATGGACCTGCGACAACTTCTCCTGTTGCGACATTCCATATGCGAATCGTGCGATCTTTCGAGGCTGACAAGATGTACTGCCCATCCGGTGAGAACGTGGCACAGTACACTCGATCGGTGTGTCCAGTTAATGGACCCACCGATTCCTCTCCCGTTGTGGCATTCCAGACCCGAATCGTGCAATCGTCCGAGGCCGACACGATGCGTTGCCCGTCTGGAGAGAATTCGACAGAGTTCACCCCGTTGGTGTGCCTGGTAAACGGGCCCGCTGTGACCTCTCCTGTTGTTGCATTCCATACCCGAATCGTGTTATCGTACGAGCCGGACGCAATGCGCTGCCCGTCTGGAGAGAATGAGACAGATTGCACCAACTGTGTATGTCCAGTAAATGGGCCAACTGCAGCCTCCCCCGTCCTGGCATTCCAGACCCGAACCGTGTGATCGTCCGAGCCCGACACAATGTACTGTCCGTCTGGCGAGAATGCGACAGAATTCACCTCGTCAGTGTCTCCGGTAATTGGACCGGCTGTGACCTCTCCCGTTGTCACATTCCAAACCCGAATAGTGTGATCGAACGAGGCCGATGCGATGTACTGACTGTCCGGCGAGAATGCAACGGAGCTCACACCATCGGTGTGTCCGGTAAATGACTCTGCTTTGACCTCCCCCGTTGCGGCATTCCACACCCGAATCGTACAATCGGACGAGGATGACGCGATGTGCTGTCCGTCTGGTGAGAATGCGACAGATGACACATTACTGGTATGACCGGTAAACGAGCCAACGGTGAGTTCCGTTGTTGCATTCCAGACCCGAATCGTGCAATCGCTAGAAGCAGACACGATGCGCTGCCCATCCGGGGAGAATGAGACAGAGTACACCGTGTTAGTGTGACCAGTAAGAAGCCCCGTTGCAGATTCTCCGGTTGCTGTACTCCACATTCGAATCGTGCAATCCTTTGAGGCTGACACAATGTGCTGCCCATTCGGTGAGAATGAGGCAGAGCACACCGCGTCGGTATGCCCGATAAATGGGCCTGCCGCAACCTGTCCCGTTATGGCATTCCAGACTCGAACCGTGCGATCGTCCGAGGATGACACCATCCACTGCCCATCCGGCGAGAATGCAATTGAATTCACAGCATTGGTGTGTCCAGTAAATGGGTCCGCTACAGACTCTCCCGTAGTGGCATTCCAAATCCGAATTGTACGATCGGCCGAGGCTGACGCGATGCGCTGCCCGTCTGGCGAAAATACGGCAGAGTACACCCTATCGGTGTGTCCAGCAAATGGGCCCGCTGCAAGCTCTCCCGCTGTGGCTTTCCAGACCCGAATCGTCCAATCGTACGATGCTGATACGATGCGCTGCCCGTCCGGTGAGAACGCGACAGATCTCACCAAATCGGTGTGTCCAGTGAATGGGCCCACTGCGACCTCTCCCGTTGTGGCATTCCAGACTTGAATCGTGTAATCGCGTGAAGTTGACACGAGATGCTTACCGTCCGGCGAGAATGCGACAGAGTACACCGCATCGGTGAGTCCGGTAAATGGGCCAGCTGCGATCTCTCCCGTTGTCGCATTCCAAATCCGGATCGTACGATCACCCGAGGCTGACGCGATGCATTGCCCATTTGGTGAGAATGCGACAGACCAGACTTGATCCTCATGTGCGAGAATCGACATCTCCAATGTTGGCCAATGAGACAATTGCCCACGTTCTAGGGACAACGTCCGAGGAAATAAGTGAAGGTAATACTTGACCACATGGGAATGAATAGGTGCAAATGGCAGAGCAGAGAGATAGATATGCGGAGCGCTCCTGGCTATTGCCATTCCAAAATACCGCACAAAGGCGAATGCATCATTGACGAATGCCAACAAGTTCTCCAGCTGAGTTTGAGAATGCTATCGCGGTTTTATGCATGAGCCAGGCTTTCCATAAATAATTATACGGTATAGCGAACCTTCTGCTGTTCAGATAGCAGCCATGTTTTCAAACTTGACAATGCTGGTGAAGCAAGGCTCACGCAATTCTTGATGCTAAGCACCTCCAACCAAAACAGAAGCTTTGTCTCGAAGAACGATTGGATTTTCGTGAAGATATCCTGCTCAAAAGGAAGATGTTCCAGATGATCGTCCCAGAAAAGACAGGCATATGATAGAGCAGATGGAATATGTTTCACAATTTGAGATTCAATATCTTGAACGTCGCTGTTGGCAACATGTGACGAGTCGAGTTTGCAGATGTTAAACTTGAGTTTGTTGAGCATCAAACCAAGACAGGAATGGGTTAATTGACGATGCGCGTCACCAAGGTTGACATAAAAGACGTCATTCTTGTTATTGGTCAGGAAGTCACGGAATGATGTATGGAGAGGAACAATAGGAAGGGTGTGATCCGACGAAGTGACGTTACTTAGCAGCGAGCCGAGGCGACGGAGCATTCCAACGACAGAATCGAAATTATCAGGGTTGTCGATGGGGGCATGCAGCCGCAGAGCAGCCAAAGAAGTGATGGAAAGGGGTTCAATCGCAGCAAAAAGGTGTGCCATCACAGATCGGAATAGAGACTGCGTTCCTGAATGTGTAAAGTACCCTTTGAGAACTTGTTCGTACAGCTCGTCCAGGGGATCTTGTCCTTCTGGAGCAAGTCCCAACAAGTGCTGTATGCACGTCTTCTTGCTGAACGCGAAAGATTCAGGAGGGTCATTAATAAAACCAGATGCAACCGCCGCCCACTGAAACAAACCCTCTGCCTTCGTTGCTAACTGGACACCATGCTCTTCGAACACGTCCAAAGGGAGCTCGCTCCGAAGGTATGTTCGAATATCTTGTTCCGTGTTTGCAGCCAGCTCGCGATCATCCATATGGATGATCTCGACTGACGACGCTTTAGCAAACGCAGCTCCGATAGCGTATTCCGGCCTTGAGGTAATGAGAATACGGAAATTCGATGGGAGTTCAAAGAGATGCTGAGCGAGGAACGCGTGTAGTCCAAATCTGTCACGTGTGTCTCCACTCTCATCCAAAGCGTCGACAACGATTAGAATCGGATGAGCGGATTGCAAATCCTCTAGTGGTGTAAGAAGAAGCGATTGAAAAAGTGTAAGATAGTCACGAGTACTGCGAAGAGAGGAGTTGTCCTTAACAGCCCTCCCAAGGGCAATTTTGAAGGACGGATACCGATCGGAGAGATCGCGGGCGAGTGTCGTAAAAAGCTGGTAGGCATCTCGCTTCGATCCCTCCTCTCTAAGAAAAACAAAATAACTGCCGAGACATTCGTTGTCGAGGTGACGTGCGACTTCGTGCGCGATCGAGGACTTGCCAGTGCCCGCTTGGCCGAAGAGAACGAGTGCACGTTTAGAATTTGGATTGTTGACCCATTTGACAATGTAGCGTATGAAGTCTTGGCGCGTTCCCGGTAGACAGCGCTTCTCTTCGCCAAATCGCCAACCACCCTTATAAGGAATTTCTCGGATTATTCCATCTAGCTCTATTTGGAGCGCAGTAACTTCAGTGGTAACAGCGGCGTGTGCGAGGAAGTTGTCTCGGAGTCGGAAGAGGCTTGTGCGGTAACCATCCACTTTTTCGTCGAATTTGCCGCCGAAAAAGTTCTTCAGTGTCCGCCTTCCTGAAAACCACGTGTTCACAACTATCAACGAAAGGTGTAAAGATGACATACCGAACCCCACATCCTTCGCATACGATTCGATGAAGTCGCGGCAAATGCAAACGACCTGTAGCATGGCTTCGAGGATTTTTGCCTGTCTAGACTCTGGCCGGATATTCTTCAACGCGTTTGCTTGTTGTGCAAAATCAAACGCATCACAAATCGCCTCGAATAAGGTTTGCACGTTGTCGTCGCGCTGAACTTGGCGCAACAAAGGCTGTGAGGTAAAATGAATGACCCATATCTGTCCACACGGGAAGGAGACGCACCGCGGGAATCATTGAGAGCACAGCCCATGCCTGACTCGCAACTGGGTGGAGCTGAAGAGCGAAAAAGTCGGCGAAATGAAAAGAAAAAAAAAGGTTGAAATGATGGCGGCATACTTGTGCAATCGGGCCAAGGATGTCCATCACTTGCTTAATGATATCGAGGGCATTTTTCCACGTTTTCATGGTATCAATAGCTTCCATAGTACGGGTCATCGTTGTCTCGCTGACAGCTACTCGTTGCATAGAAGTATCACTCCTAACTGGAGGGTCATCCATCCAGGATACAGGAGATATAGGGGCGACATCTGCCATGGGTTGCATGGTCTCGGTCCCTTGGATTGTAGGACGTGTGGCATCTCCTTCAGCAACAGGGTTGTCTTGATCAGCTGTCATGGAGATCGGGTAATCGATGGCCGCATTCGGGGAGGGGTTCGTGTTTGCCGACACGGAGATTGTTAAGAAGACAGTGACAGGTTCCACCGAATGACCATCATGCTCATCGCCATTGCTTAAAGTGATAGCAATGTCTACAATGCCGGACGTTCAATCAGATGCATGAGCAAGAACTCTAAGATAAACACGAACCATGTTTGGGTTCACAAGTTATTTCTTGCCTTCCGATGAGGAGGTCTTTTCGCATGGTTCGCTTTGCATAAACAGATAGCGTAACACAGGAAAATGGTTGTAAAGCACTGGACGGGACTCAGTTGTAGATAAGTATGAGACAAATTCGCCCACAATACGGTGAGGGTTTCATTCCATTCTACACTTTGTCCTATGCTCCGTACAGATTTTGTCTGTCTGGTTGTCGGCCCGCCCGTCACAGTAACATAAAATAGTCTCTTCCTTCCGATGGTCTTTAGGCGCGGGAGATCACGTGCTCGATGGACTGGCAGAGGAGAGATTGTGTGTACGTTAAGTTGCCGGAGGGACGAAAACCATTAGGATCGTACCTGTGACCTCGATCTGGAACGAACTTTGTTGCGCTATGCTAGCCTGCACGCTGTTCAGAGACAGTTATTTAAGCAATTGTCATGATGAGATAGAAGGGAGTGATGCACTTTTTTTCGGGGATTTGAGAGCCTGGTCTGTGATGACGGTCAATTAACGGCCAAAACAAATAGCGTATAAGGGAACTTTCGCATACGAGGTCGAAATCATCCGGGCCTGTTGTTGCTCAATGTTATACGTGAATAAAAGTATCCTTATGTAGGAAGGGGGATTGCACTGGCGGGATGAGGCACAGGTTGGAGGGAACGAGGATCAGCTGATATACGGCACCAGATGATGGCGTGTAAATGCAGCGGAGCGGAGTTTAAGGTAGAATGAGCTGGCGGGCGCCTCATCTCGCATATCCATAATCACCTACAGCTTGCCCCTCTGTCTTCTGTTCCGTTCTTCATAACTCCCTGGTACCGGAGGTGTAGGTCCCAACATCCTCGCCGTAGCGCGCCAAGCCCAACGGAACCATCACCCATTCTTCTCTCAACTGCTACATATGTGCTATCCACGACTGCCGGGGCCGTGTGCGAAGTCATGTCATCTTCCGTCGAGACTACAGGAGGCGCGCAGATCGTGAGCGCGCTCGGGTCGTCTGCCATGGTCAAGCGCCTGTTTGGAAAAGTGTGTGTAGAACCCGAACCCACGGAGGTAAATGTGGTATGAGCGTAGGGGACGAGGATGGCGGATGGCTATTGCTAATGGGCCGGGATGGACTGTGTGTAAGCCTGTGGCCTCTCTTCCAGATATCTAGCTGTAAGAACGTTGATCAGGCAGGATTATGGTGATGATCGCCTCTCCCCCAATGGATTTTACACACTCGCATGCCCGCAAAGTCGAGTTTTAAAACTGGTTAGCATAGGTATGGAAGGGTGCCATGGCCTATCTCAAAGATAATGCCGGTATTCTTCACTGCGAAGAATCTTCTCTCCGAAGATAGTTCGACAACATGCGGTCCTGAGCGGGCCAGAACGGCAAAATTTGGACCAGGGTGCCATCAACACAATAACTTAAACGAGACGAGTGCCTCCGTCTCAGATCGTGGCTCCTCAGGAGCTACTTCCCCGCGTTTGATGAGCGAATATATTGTGTAGCGTGCTCTAGATGGGGTGTTGTTTAAGAAAATTGATAGACATAGTAATTTGGAAATAAACCCGGCAGTTACGTTGCCTTGTTATCCACAGTACATGGTAGGCAGGGTGATGGCGTAGCAGGGCGTTCGACTGCGATGTCATAATCCTATGAGCGCTGGACGAGCTCAGCGGCGTTTGTGTTTCGGTGTACTATATATGAACTTGGGCCAAATTCGACCCGTAGTCACAGCATCCCCCTCATACAACGACAAACAACGACGTCCCAGTGCAACTACAACTACGTTGAAGCCCTTCACAAAGGATTGCGATGTTTGGGCAGGTATTTCAATGGAGTTGATGCGTTGGGATGTCTCAGGGTGGTAAGCGATTTTATGGCTATTCTCAACGTTTTGCTCGACCAGTGTTATATATTAAAACTACCTGACCGTAACCACAACTGAATGAGCCGCCAGTCTTGAGCGTATACGCAACTCGCACGAGATAGATTTTCATCAAGGCGTCAGCGCAAAGTCTCCTAGAGAGTCGTGGAGTCGCCCATTCCAATCAAACCCACACCCCACACCCAAGTCCGCATACCCTGGTGTTCGTACGCATCCCGCAACACTCTGAAAAAGCCCCTGGTTCACCCGATGCTTGCCTTGAGTTCGGTTCTATTCGTTTCTTTCCAGTCATCTGCCTTGTCTTTCCCACTCAATAATTCGCCCGAACCGAATAGAAAGATATACCAAAAACAAAGGCATGCAACTATAAGTGGGGCAGTGCTACTGCTGCGTTCCATGGAAGGAGCCAAAAAGTGAACGTCCTTGAGTTGTAAGTTGGATCATCAAGCACTCGAGCCCTCTGCTATATACAGGTTCAGGTCCACTGCTGTGGCAACGCCTGACAATCCGGAGAAACCAACTAGTTACCCTACACACTGAGATATCCTGCTCCACGTTACCTCTTAGTAAGGCACCCAAAGACCCCTTGTATCGGGAGTATACCCTTCTCTGCATATCGGCTTATGACCCACACAAATTCTGCGTGCTGATTCACACATAGAGTGCGATCTCTGAAACAGAAACCGACGTGTTGAACGCCATTTGTCTTCGAAGAAGTTTCTGATAGGTCTACGGTTGATGGGGCTTTCGCGATCATTGTGCTACGACCCTTAGGAGCTTCTGTTGATAATGAGCCCTCGTGTGAACCATCAACATGATGTTGCACAGCTCGTTGACTTGTATGATTTGCGATTAGGTTTAGGTTTAGGTTAGTGGACACGTGCCGGATCCTTCCATCTTCGGCAATTCTATTCGATCCACCTTGATCACCGATTTCTTCGACGGCCGGAGCTTCTTCTTCTGACGTCTCAACCGAGAAGGCCTCAGCCCGAATGCATATGGCCCAGGAAGTCCTGGCTGTCCACACTTTAAAGAAGAGCCCTGCAAGAATACTGTAATTTCGACAGCATTTCCCAGTGTCTCTTCTGCGGTCCTCTGAATAAGTGATTCACAATTTTCCCGTGGACCGCCAATCGTAAAAATGATGATTTCTGTGGGAGTCCTCAGGCCTGTACACGCAGAAAAGATCCAATGCGTGTTCAATGAGTTTCCTGCGACTATAAGACACATCAACGTGATTCGAGTTTACCCTCATCCTGTAAACGTATGGATCCGGGATCTATGTAACTTTGCAACCTTCGTTGTGCACCTACAGTACACAGCTCCGCGACTTGAACACGCGGGATACCTCTTAACCAGCCGACTCAGTCGCAACTTCTTCGCCCCTAATATCTCTACTTTCACTTCACTTTCGAAGCCTCCAACCCTGAACTTGAAGCCCGACGCCCGAGGTCGGTATCTATCCTCTTCGGTCGTGCCTTAGTTCTGACAAACATTAGAGTGAGATACTTGTCACGAGATACGTGGGCGCCACCTCAAACACACCGCCAAGATGAACAAGCTGCTATAATTGAAACCTTTTAGTGCTTCATTGGGGCGTACCTTAGAAAAGCATCTACCCCTCCACAAAGGCCGATGCGGTTCATTCCGAAAAAGGGCGCGGTTGTCGTGTAAATTAGACTTCGGTGGGTCCATGCAGCGTTCTTAGTGATACGATTGGCCGAATTGCAGTCTTCGTGGCTATACTGTACTGCGCCTCGTGTGATGAGGGCAATGTTCATGTTTCATCTTACCGATTCAGCACGATACACCCATAATCAAGCTATTACGGGGGTGATACTGCAAACAGTCCGCGCGGATGTTTCTGTGTATTTAATATGCACATGAACCCCCGACAGTAGTAGAAGTTCCCTGTCCTCCATTTATTTAGTACAATCGCTTCGCCCCCTCCATCATGCCTATACGCACACCTACGCGCGCACTCTCGCAGCACGAGGAACCTCTCAACATCAAGTTGTTGGTTCTTGGAATTGCTTCAGTGGGGAAAAGCAGCATGTTACTTCGCCTCACGGACCAGCAGTGGCTCCCTGACGGAGAGATGGCCCCGACGATAGGCGTTGACACTTTGGTAAACTACGCTCTGTAATTATGTGATCGAGGAAGATAATGTCTTCATGTCCCACAGGTCCACAAGATAGATGTGAAGGGGAGAAGGGTCCTGCTCAACATTTGGGTGCGCGGATTTATTTCTAGAAGGGGTTGGGGGGCTCAGCGCTCAGTGTTTTATATATTAGGACACTGCTGGTGACGAACGCCTCCGTGCTATCACTTCGTCATACTATCGTGGCACACAAGGCATCATTATCGGTGCGTACCTTTGCGACTTTTACCAAAACAGGGAAGAGCCCCAGAAAGGGTTTTAACTAATCAATTCATCGTCGAAAAACAAGTTTATGATGTGACGAACCGCGAATCCTTCGACACCATCTCATGGTGGTTCGCGGAGCGCAGCAAGTACGCCCCCGAACTAGCCGTAAAGATCATCGTGGGAAACAAATCTGACAAGGTTACATCCTTCCTCTTATACTCACGCTTGAACGCTGCGCCTAAACATGACTCATCAGGGCCACATGCGACAGGTGTCTACTGCCGAAGCCGCTGCGTACGCCGCGCGGATGGGGTGCTTGTACGCCGAATCGTCCGCAAAGACTTCAGCCGGCGTGCGCGAAGCATTCCGCGACGTGGTCGAGCGCATCCTCACCATTCCAGAATTCAGCAATGGCCAGTCGAAGCCACATGGTAGCTTCAAAATCCCCAAGTCGCAGTGATTTCAAGTTGACCCGAATGATCGCTGATGGAGGTTATCTACAACTTGTTTAAACACTCAGGGGGACATGCGTGGGATGTCCAATGGGTTGTTTACGCCATGTCTTCCGTATCGTACCCCGTGTATTAGTTCTATGTATCATTGATTTTGTCAACGTGCGCGCTCGTCTGTTTCTGCATTTTGGGCTGAGAATAATTTCAGCCTTCGGATCACTCTTTTGGTCTACGATCGGTCCCCGCCTGTGAAAATGATATCATCCTAAATCGTATATGTGGTATATGTGCTTTCCCGGCGTTTCTACAAGAGTACAGTAACACTTCGCACAGTCACCTTGCACCCGTGAAGTTACGTACGTCAAATCAGCAATACATGTTGACACATTACGACGTGTCACGCTCGTCCATGCAAAAAACCATTTCGTTGCTCATCACACCCTGCATATGTGGTCCTCCTTGTTGTTGGCTTGCCCTATCCGTTGTCCGTACGATCGAATTGGACCTGGACTGAATAGCGATTGAATGCAAATGCTATTGATCTCGCTGGCAGTCTTCAGGGGCCCCACTGAAATAGAAACGCAACTGCTATCGTATTACTAGTATAACAGGAGTAAAGGAAAGGGGCATGACGTGCGGAGGAATCAAATGCGCGAATGTGAGTATGCGCGATATGCGCGAATGAGTTGAGTTGAGAATGTACAGGCCCTCGCATACAGGCCCTCGCACTTATAAAGAACACATGGTGGGACGGGCTTCACCGGGCCGGCATGACTACGGCGCATCCGCATCCGCGCGCTCGACACACCGTGTTTTGTCCTTCCCTCCCAAGGACACTTAGTACCCATGACCACGTCTCATTGCTGCTCACTGGCAGCGCAACTGTGACAAAGAAAGGAGAGTAACGGCGGCTGCGTCGGACGGGCGACAGCAAAACACAAGATCTGCGCTGATGGTGCGTGCTCTAAGTGCCGGACGCAGTCGGCCGGCGCATGCGGCAGGTGTGTGGGGAGCGGGTCCATCGTGAGCGATCTCCTGTGCGCGCTCACAATCTGGGTGACCTTTCCCCTGCGCTCAAACGACCCAGCCCATGCGTAACTCCTCGTTGCACCACATGCCTTCCACTCATACGTCCGGCTCAACGCGCTGAACCAGATCATGCACGCGCTGTCCTTTCTTTACCACCGAGATCTGCCGCACCCCGCTCACCCCGCTCGACGTGGGTTCCCTGGCTGTGTCGAGTCCTGATTTTTTGCGTTGCTGGGAGCATCAAGGAAGGTGTTAGC
>QFEA01010284.1:0-21754 GCA_003315975.1 Lactifluus echinatus
CTCTCTGGTTTAAAAATCCCAACAACACACTTGTTATATCAACCGCACTCTGCCGTTCTCCTGCCGTTTGCTGGCTCTTGGCCAACAGATTGCGAGCCTTCTCCAGCACCGTCTTCAGATCGCTTGAGATCTCTCCCGTCAGTCCCCTTCTCATCCGCTCCGTCATCACGGTTGACTCCCGTCGAGAAGCACGCCGCTCGCTAGGATGGACGCTGGACGAGTCCCCGGCCTCTTCTGTCCCCTCCGGCTCCACGCCAGCTCCTGTTTCCAACATGTCTGGAGTTGTCGCCCATACGCCAAGTTGCATGGTTGCGTAGAACAAGACAGTCTCGGTAGTCCGTCGCGTGGCATAGATCGCGGCTCGGACGTCCAAGGGTCGTTCAGACGGTCGCGTCGGGGCATTCACTGTCAGCGCTTGCCCGGCAGGTCGCGAAATGAGGTGACCAAGGGTGTCCAACGTGCCACTGGCAAGCTCAATGAGCGTCCCCATCGACGCGGGTTCTCCAAGAACTGCTTTCGAATGCTGCAAGCAGAAAGGTAATTATTCATGGGAAGGCGGTTTTTGGAGGGATGGTACTCACAGGAATGACCAAGGCAGATCGTGAAGGTAGACACAGACTACCACGCAACATTTCTTCTGCTGAGCTGATAGCGATGAGGGTGCCAACAATACTGCTTGTGAGGTTATAGAACCTATGCATCAGTTTTGCTAGGAAGGGCCGTGAAATGGGATCGATGGTCTCGGTGGCGAGGGACCGCAAAGGCTGCATGCGGTTATCCTTCTCCAGCTGTGCACGTTCCTCCGCAGTGATGGGCTCGATAAGGCTCGCGAGATGATTTGGATGCGATAGGGCATAGTTAAGCTGTTGCAGGAGGAGTAGGGCTTTCGTGCTGAAGGCCGACAAGATCTTCTGCGTAGTTTCATTTCGGTGACCCTCAGGTGGGGCAGAGGAAGCGATGGAATAGAACAGGTTCGCTACCCTTTCCATCTCCTCGACTAGAGGGAGCGTCAATGGGTCGCCAACAGTCCATGAGAGTACCCGCGTAATCTGGTTCCCACACAACTGAATGAACCCGCTTGCCTCCGTGTCAAAGAAATGCTTCTGCCAGCCCAAAGCGGAGACGACACCCGAAACGACTGAAAGCATAACACAATATGCCCAATGAGCAGGGCTCCGCTCGCCTGGAAGTTCGGTGAGAGTGACATCAACCTTGCCGGAACTGATGGCCGTCGTCATACTACTGTTACTATAGGCCACCAACAGCCTTTCACTGGCCAGCCGCTCTGCCGAGGACTGGATGCTAGCAAAGGCGATGTGGAAGGTGAGGACATGCGGCGCGTAGAGCGCTTGTTTCCGTGCCCGGGTATGCTGAAGTGTCGACAAGCCGCTTAAATCCGTCTGGACGAATAGCTCCATACTCGATTGGAGGACGCTGGTTTCTTGGCATCGCGTTAACCAAAGACTGGTAGACGGATTGATGTCAGGGCGTGTACACCGCTCGAATACCGTGACTAGAAGTTGCATGTCTGTATCCAGATCGACGTCTAGTCGAGTTCTTGCGGTGTCAAATACAAATCGGAGTGCGTCAATGACAAACACAAGAGAAGCATTGATTGTGGACGATGCCGTCAGGCGATGCTCCGCGTTGGGGGCCTTGGGACGGCGGCTCAGGCCTCCAAACTCCACCGCACAGAAGTAGACGATTTGAAGCAGTGTGCGATGGAACGTTGCTTGAGCTGGGTTGCGCACCGAGTCTATGGGGGACTGCCACCCGCTCAAAATGATGTCGTGGACACTCCCCATAACTTTCATAAAGTTAGCAACTTCCTGTTTCTCGTCTCCAAAGGCGGCACCCGAGAACCACGCCAATTCCAGCAGCGCCAGAAGAATTGCCAACCGGATCCCGTGAGCAGTAAGGATGATTTCCCCAGAACGCTTCTCTTTGGCAATGCAAGCAGAAATCGATGCCGCAAGAGACAGTACCATAGGTCGGACTTTGACATCGCCTTGCATGAAGGATGCAATCTTGACCAAAAGTGCTTGCCACGACTGACCCAGTTGAGTTGATGCGTAGGCTAGGGAAAGGTTGAGGTTGATATAGAAAAGCGTATGTAGAAGTTCGTCGGCACCGACAAGAGTTGCATCCGTGGATTCAACGTTGGAAAGTTCCATTCGCAGCTGAAGAAGCGAGCTATTAAAGGCAAAGTCATCTCCCAGCTCGCGCTCGCCGGCCAGGTCCCTAGATTCGAAATGTTCGAGGACCAAGTCTGGGAAACATACTTTGGTTTTCTCAGAGAAATCGGCATAAAGAGTTGGGTCGTAAGCGTTGAAGATTGCATCGTGTAGCTGATCCGAGAACTGATCCTCAGCCTTGAATAGGCCTTCGACGGATAGATAACTTGCGGGTTTCGCTCTTTGCTCCCCAGGTGATGGTACTGGATCCAGGCCAATATCCAGAGCTGTGATCCGTATCGCAAAGGCCTTGGAAAGTACTCGATACGAATGGGATGAGATGCTCTCGTGATACACGGAGCGCAGAGATCCGGCGACTTCAATTAACCCGTTATTTTTGTACTCTGGCGCTGGAGACATTTCTATCTTGACCAAACCGGAGAGCTGACTCCAAAACTCCGAGTTCTTCCGAACACCAGCTAACGTTAGCTTGTGTTCCCATCCACGTTGCCATACAACTGCTAAGAAGCCCAGCACAGCTGCAAGCAGCTGCGGGTTCGTCTCCCAGTACTCGTTCCAGCTCGCAAGCATTTCTCTCGCAGCTCCAAGAGCGCTCATACCCTTGCCCTCACCCTTTCCTTCTGCAGGTTCCTCTTTTGGAGCCCGAAGGTGGCCTACAATGAATAGATGACCCAGGGCAGGTTCCTTATCAACGGCGAGTGCCATAAAACGCCATACGCCTAGCCGCACGTCCAAGTCGTAATACGGGTGTCGGGCGACCCCCACCAGCGCCGCAACGCTTGCTTCTGGATCGGATAGGTATCCAACCATAGAGGACGTGGAGAACTGTGATGTGGACAATGAGGAACAGAGTGCGTATAACAAACGGATCGATTCCAATGGGAGCAAGGATTCAGCGTTCGTATCCCCAACAAACCCCGCAAGGACATCGAGAGGGTCTGCCTTGTGTCGTCCTCCACCAAACGAACCGACATCGCTGCTCGCTCTTGAACATAAGGCTTGCTCTAATAAGCAAGCTCCATCATTTGCAGCCATTCGTTGCTTGAATATCAGGCAGAGACGCATGACATGCAGATGGGACCGGAGAACAAGGTGTAATCCGCGAAGATCGCTCAGGCGACGCGACGCTTGTATGCGGCGAGAGACGGCCCCTGAGCTGGTAACTGCTGAAATAAGGGGCCCAACGGTCGCAGTTGTGGCTTTGGATACAAGCACCTCGAAAACGGCTCGGCTGACAATCGACAACGGTCCCGGCTTGTCCGGCGGAACTTGGTCCAAGATTTCGGCATATAGGCTCGACACTAGCCTTCCGACCTCAAAACGTGTCCCAAGCTGCGCGTATTTCCACCCTACATGCTCGATCCACACCTCTACGTGGACGAAGCGTAATGCGCGAAGGAGCACTTCCTCTTTGATCTCGGTGAGACGGGCTTTGCCGTCGTGTGGCACAAGTAAAGTGCCGGACGCCTCGTTCCACAACGCGAGGACGAGATGTAATAGTGCTTGCGTAGTAGCGTACGTTCCGAGGGCACGCTCCGCAGCCATCGCACCACGACTGCGTGGTGAATCGAACAACGCCGTCGACGCGCGAGCAAAGAGCCATACACGCGGAGCGTAACCTGGGAGTGAGAGTAACCCTGCGAGCAGACCCATCGCGGACGTGATGAGAGCTGATTCTGGGGGCATCCCTGTGCGCTGCCACGCAGAGCGCATGAGCGCGTCCTCGAGGATGAGCATCGTGAGTTGTACCAAGTCCGGTGTGTCGCTACTTGCCGCCGCGTGCGCCTGGTCGCCAGTTTCGAGCGAACTGAGTACCTGTGCCGCAAGGACTTGATTGTCTGATATAACTGTACGAAGCAAATCCAGTGCGACAGCGACAACGGCGCTGTCATCATCAGGGTTAACCTCAACCCCGACATCTTCCAGGCGGAGAACAGCACGTGGCTGAGACGTCGAGCGGGAAACGATGGGGTTTCTTGTTGCAGGAGTAGATGAAGCAGAGATTAGACGCTTGCGCCGGACGTAGTCATATAAAACCTCGACGAGCAGCTTCCAGCCAGAGTGCTCAAACTGCCATAATACAATGACAAAATCCTCGCCATCCTGGCTAAGGAGTCGAGCAGTCGACCGTGCGGGGAGAATGCTGCCACCTGGGAGTTTTAGTGGCCGCAAATTGGTGTATGTGGGACCCAACCCCTTCGAAGACGAGCCATATCGCTCGGGCACTTTCTCGTATAACGCTTGCGATCCCGTGCACGCGCTGATTGGTATGATTTGGGTGTATGTCGGCAGGTTCTCAAAGAAATATGATACTTCTTGGGCACACTGTGCGCGCGCTGCCAATAATGATTGATCATGTTGCTGGTGATCCACACTAGACAGAGGGTCTGCGTCTTTGAACCCACAGCCAGTGAGTGCCCCGAGCAACCGCAGCAGCGGAGTGAACTGAACTGGGAAGCGCGAACGCGTGACATCAAGTAAAGCGCGCCGAGCTTTACTTTTCGTTACGTCATACTGCCAAAACTGCTGGCAGAGCCCGATCACTGAGCGTGATTCGCTCTGACCAAGCAGGGCAACCCAAACGTTAATGAATGTGTCAAACTCTGGGATAAGTTCGACAGGCACGAGTTCGGACAGCGCGATGAGGAGGCCTATATATCCCCTGTGGGCCAAGAAGCAAAATATAGGAAATAATAGGGCATACCTTTCACCACTGAGCGATAAGCTACTGCATTTGGCTCCGAGATGGAAGAATCGGTTTTCCACGCAATAGACGTAACGAAAAGTGGGGTGGTGGTCAAGAGAGACAAGAGAAGGCTAAATAGCCCCACATTTGGATCCAGGACACGTTGCAGCATTAATATATGGACTTGCTCCCTGCTTTTTGAGTATGGCCGTCCGCTCTGAACATCCAGGGAGTCGAAGAACGACCTGTACGCCGGCGGGCACTCGTCCAAGGTTAACACGGCTGCCTCGAGTCGTGCCACCATCAAGGTCCATGCAAGGTACACGGCGGCATAGTTACTATCTCCATGAGAAGTGACTAATCGGTGAATGCGTTGGAGAGAATCTGGGTGGGATGTATACATGCCCTCCGTTGACAAAGAGCTGGAAATTTCGGGGTTCCCATTGTCTGAAAACGTCTCGAGCTCTAGGACCTCGATCATCAGCAACGTCCACACCGCGGCGCAGTCTTGCTGCAATCTGGCACCCTCGTCATCCAGTAACAACGTCCCATTTTGTTGAACGGATCCGAGGTTTGTCTCGTATGCTGTCTCGTAAATTTTGACCACGATGGGACCTTGACGCGGAACGAAGCTCCACATTGCCCAGAACAGGACCTCAAGTAGGACAAGCTGGTCACGTAGGTTCTCTTTGGCCCAGCGAGAAGCGAGCCTTGGATCAGTTGAAGGCACTTCGTCCAAGGGGGCGCGCGTCTTCTCCATATATTGAGCTACGACGTCAAGCACGAATGTAGGGCCATCGGGGATGATTTGGGGGAGAATCCTTGCGGCTTGGGAATGGAAGAATGAGGGCTGGTGCTCCTGAGCACGGAATATAGGGACGAGGAGCCTTGCCAGGCATCGCCGTTCTGAATGATAGAATAGAGAGAACGCGTCCACAAACCGTTGTACAAAGGCATCGTCGCCGTTCGACTCCAATTCCTGAAGGACGTTCCCTTCGTTGTACAAGAAAGATCTGAAAAGCACTAGGGCTTCGACCTCGTCAATGTTGAACCTTGCACTGATAGCGAATATGAAATCTTTGTCTGCTTGTTCAACCCGCACGAGGACGCCATCGCGCAGTGTAACAGAACCGCTGTCTACGCGTTTTCGGGATTCGGCGTTGGGCTTGCCAAATGGGTTTCGAAGGTTTTTCAGGACGTCTATGCGTGCTTGGAGAATCTCTTCCGTTTGTTCTGGTGCGGCGTACGCCTCATAACCAGACAAAAGAAGGTGAAGCTGCTGGTATGTCCTACACAGAGGGGTTAGCGCCATGCATAAATGGGTGAACTAGACGTACACGTCGATTAATTTCGACCGTTTTGATGACTCGGCAGCCATAGTCCTGTCTCGAGGTGGTTGATTGTTGAAAACGCGCCTACGACGACGCGTTTAGCCAAGCGCCTAGGATGGCGGCGCGTTTCCGCACAGCCACGGCGACCGCGAACCGCAACGATTCCTGGCTGTAGTTTGAGCATTTACTCAATTCCGGGATGCCTCCTCGGAGACGGACTCAGTTCACTCAGGATAGCGTTGAGCAACAATTACAGCAGATCCACCTCCTCGACCAGTCCTCCTCATCTGAGAATCTCGAGCAGCTTGGTCCCATAATCAAGCAAATTTACACGAACAGACAGCAAGATGCCTATCTACGTACGTTGCAAGCACTCATGGATTCTAAGGATGCCGAGATAGAGAAAATCTGCGGAGACAATTACCAAGACTTCATAACTTCTGTCTCGACTCTCTTCACAGTGAAATCCTATACCCAAAATCTGCGCGAGAAGATTGGTACGCTAGATTCTTCAGTGTCGCAAATAGGACATGGCCTCGCGGAGAAGAAGCGGGCGTTACTACAATCAAAGAAAACGGCGACGAATTTAGATGAGGCAATCGATAGCTTACAAGCAAGCTTGCGGATTCTAGATGTCGTAGATCGGGTGGGCGAAATGATAAAGGAGGGCAAGTACTGGAGCGCTCTCCGGGTGTGTGATTCACCTCCGTTGCGCCCTGGCCGACATGAATTGACAGCTTTTAATAGTCCTTGGAAGACATTCAGAGAATGCCACAGTCATCGCTATCTCAAACTCCATTGTTTCAGCATATACTCATGTCACTTCCGTCACTGCGTGGACAAATCAAGATCTCGGTCACAGCCTCAACAAAACAGTGGTTACTGGTGATTCGTAACCTTACTGGAGATGTGGGAAGACTCGCTCTTGAAGCAATGGAGAACCGCACGAGGCGTTGGCGATCCCGCAGGGAGAAGGATCCAATGCTTCGGCTAAGTCGTGTTGGTAGCGCTGTAGAGACCGTTAGCTACGAAACCACTGATGGTGCGTATTGATTCTCAACCCCTCATGTCTTTCTTACGTTCCAGCAGACATGGTGCTGGAGACCTTGGAAGTGGACTTTAAACCATTATATCAAAGTATTCATATATATACCTCCCTGGACTCTCTTGACGAGCTCCGCAAGTCCTACCAAGCCGACCGCAAGGTATGCCCACTGTAACGTTATATCTACCATAACACCTACTCACAGCTTCAAAGGCACAATCAGACCTTATCCTTCCCGTCCCTCTTCAGTTGTCAGCACTGGGTCCTCTGACTGAGCAGATAATTGGCTTTTTCATCATCGAGTCTCACGTTCTTCAGACGACTGGCTCCTTCCGATCAAAAGCCGAAGTAGAAGAGCTATGGGAAGCTATTTCTACACGACTTTCGGAAGCCGTGGACGGTGCACTTCGGAATGAAACAGACCCGGACAGCTATCTACGCGTAAAAGAGACATTAATAGCGTTCATCCTCACCCTAGAGGTACACGTTATCCATGGAATTCAACGCCATCCCTGACTTTTTGTATTTTCTAGGCATATCAATACTCGACAATGTCTTTACATGCGTCGCTTTTCCGTTTATTTGAGAAGTACGCGACTCTACTAGAAAAGCAATTCAGCAAACGCTTCAGAGACGTGGGCATCTTTTGCGATGGGTTCCATGCTAGCAGACTCAGAATCTACTTCCTAGATCGTCGTACAAGACGACTATCAGCCAATGCATGTCGACAAGCCAACGGAGAAGGATGCCGTCCTGAAGGTCGTGTGGCTTAGCAGTGATGAACAGTCTGAGCTATCCAGGTAGGTATCTCGCTGTCTCTTCAGCTCAAACCAGCTCAACCGTCGCCATCGACGGCCATAGTGCCTCAACACCACTCAACTTCCCCTGGTCACAAAGCTTCTACCTCTGTTGCGAGGATGTACGCTTGTAAAAGCACAGTGCTCTTAATCCCTTGCGATACTGATCACAATTAGATCCGGGATTTCGTTCAACGTTTTTATCAATTCATCGAAGGCATATCGCAACACCACCGAAACGTCGACGAGCTGCTGAGCAGGGTGCGTGACCGCCCCATTTCCTTTAGGCCCATCACGAACGAAACCTGCCTGCCCACAGTCCCTTGACGCCATTCTTTCCGACTATATTAGCGGCGGCTACGGCGGCAACCTGACAAAGACATCGACGCTCTCCCAGGTCGCGCAGATAATCACCAATCTCGAACACTTCGAGGTCGCCTGTGCCGAACTCGAACGTTCTCTCACCGCCCTGCGGTGAGCCTCACCCCACCCTTTGTCCAACATCAACGTAGTATAAATACGAACTGACTTACCCCCCTCCAGCTCCGCACAGCGTGGTGGCACGATCCGGCTGACGGCCGCGACGACGTCCTTCAGCAAGACGCAGTCGCGCGCGCTGACGCGGATCACGTCGCTCATCAACTCGAAGCTCGACGACTTTTTCGGGCTCTCCGAGTACGACTGGACGCCCGCGACGCGCGAGAATGCGCCGAGCATGTACCTGTATGAGCTCATCAACTGGCTCACGACTGTCGTCGACTCGCTGCAGATCCGCGACTCATTCAAGGATGAGGCGTACCGCGGCGCGACGGCCTACATCGCGACGTGCCTCATGGTACGTACACCGTCCCCTAGTGTGCGCAACAAACCCACGGCATAACCTTCCAACATCCCTGCAGGACTTCCTCATTGAACGCAACATCCCAATGATGAATGAGAACGCGATAGCGAACATTCTCGTCGACGTCAATTTTCTCGAAGAGCAGTTCCGCAACGCGGGCCGCGCGGACCTCACCTCGCTCTTCGCCGAGCTGCGCTCCGTACGTCGCATGGTACATTTCCTGTCTAAATGCCTAACACGACCCACGTAGACAACGTCAATCGTGTTGTCGGATTCGGTCGCCGAGTATCTCGTGCCATCACGGCGCCAAACCACGTTCGCGAACGTGAAGCCGAAAAAGCTGACTGCACTGCTCGAGAAGCTTGCACGCTATGGCGGAAGCTGCCGGGACCAACTGTCGCGTGAGAAAGGCGAAAGGCGACGAAAGGAGGCAGATGCAGTGGGCAGATTGTTTCCTGGAGAGAATCGTTAGAGTTACTGTATATGCTTTTCGTTGTCCATTGTAAACATAGTTGATGGATTCTCATTGTCATTACTTGTACCATGCACGGGGGGATATGTGGACTAAGATACCTGCTTGAGCTCTAGAGAACGCATGATTCAAGGTGCGCACGCCGCAGAGGCCGCACGGCATGGATGTAGGAAAATGAGAAATCGGATCCGATATAAGACACGAAGACGGGAGATGCCTGCACTAGAGGGAGACGACAGAGAAAGAAGTGTGGGGCGTGAGGAGAAAGCACAACAAGTAGAGAGATGGTAAAGAGAGTACGAATTTTGTTGGTTAGACATGATCATAGCATCAGCTTACTACGACCGGCTCCCCCAATCGGTTAAACCCGCACGCTGCTTTACACCCGTCGCTTAATGTTGGCGCTCAACCATTCCAGGCCCTCATAGAGACCATCGCCACTCGTGGCGCAGGCAGCCTACCGGGACACAGAGAGGTCAGTAAAAGGGCATTCTATTGCTAAAACAGGGCAGGAGAAAACGTACCTGGATATACCACGTCCGCTGACGGAGACCCTGGAGACCAAGCTTGTCTGTAATCTCTGAAGCGTTCATCGCATTGGGTAAATCCTGCTTGTTGGCAAAGACAAGGAGAAGTGCATCGCGCAGCTCATCCTCGTTGAGCATCCTCTGCAATTCCTCTCGTGCCTCGGACACACGCTCCCGATCGTTTGAGTCTACAACGAAGATGATACCCTGGGTGTTTTGGAAGTCTATAAACATATCAGAATGGAGACTTGGATATCTGAGCGTGGTACCTACAGTGCCTCCAGAGAGGGCGGATCTTGTCCTGCCCTCCGACATCCCAGACGGTGAAGGAGATGTTCTTGTATTCGACGGTTTCGACATTGAAACCTTTTTGAAATACGACGACCCGTTTGACCCTTGAAAGGCTAAAAAAGCAAGCAAATACGAACCGATTGTAGGAATGGTGGTGACGATTTCACCGAGCTTGAGCTTGTAAAGAATAGTGGTTTTGCCCGCGGCGTCAAGACCGACCTTTTTATTTTTATTTTGAAATAAATGTTAGACATCGTTGTTGAAGCGGGAAAATTGAAGCAATACCATGAGAATGCCTTTTAAAAAAAAGTTAGGATCGAAAAGGTGGAATGACATGGCAAAGTCAAAGACGCACGCATTTCCTTCTTTCCAAAGAGACCGGAAAGGAGACGAGAAACCGAGAGACCCATGGTGAAGGAAGTCTTGAAGAATCGTTAAAGAGACGGTAATAGCGGTGGGGGACGATGAAAGTCAGGTGTTGGATGAGAGCGTTTAAGAGCAAGTCGAGATCGAAAGGACTATTGGGATTCACACTCCGACAACCAACCCCGCCACCTGCACAGCAAAACTGACTCATTTGCTATTTGCCACGACTACCGCCCAGCCCGCCAGCAGCTTCCACGTAGCATAGTTAAAATTAGGGCGATGTTTCTTAAGATCAAATTGATCAGATGAAAAACTAAGTTAAGCATTCAAGTTAACCAAGTGTTAGTATTCGAAGCACAAGTAACATAGACATGGTCAGCCGCGCGACGGCAGGGTATTCCTCGACGGTATTCAGCAAGTCTCAGAGATAGACAAATGGATAAATGACAATGTGACGTGTGACGCGGGGGACAGAGACTCAATATTCGCCTTCTTCCTCAGCATCGGCCGAGTCAGTACCAACCTCCTCGTAGTCACGCTCGAGGGCTGCAAGGTCTTCACGTGCTTCCGAAAATTCGCCCTTCAAAAGATTAACTAATGTACGGCCAAGCTTGGTTTAGAACGTACCTCCTCCATACCCTCACCAACGTACCAGTGCACGAACGCACGTTTCGAATACATCAGATCGAACTTGTAGTCTAACGAGGGTACAGATTTCTGAGTCAAGTAAATAAGACAACAAAGCAAGCAGACTTACCAAGGCGGTGCCATGCAGCGCCGATAGCCGTCGTACTACACGATATTAGTAATAATCAATTGACGTCAACTGAGGATAGACTCACTTGGACAGCATACACAAGCTCCGTGACGTTTTAGCCAGATCACCACCAGGTACGACAGCAGCGGGCTCGTGACAAATTCCAAGCTAAACAAGCATTACTACGTGCCTTCAGACGCAAGGACTGACACACACCTTGAAACCAGTAGGGCACCAATCGACAAACTGGATGGTACGCTTCGTCTTGATGCTAGCAACCGCTGCTGACGTGTCCTTCGGAACCACATCCCCGCGATAGAGTAGACACACAGCCACTATTGAAATTCAACATAAATAAATAGACGGCGAGGTGAACGTGCACGCACTGTATTTTCCGTCCTTCGGGTCGCATTTCACCTAATGAGACGCTCAGCGAAGAGTACAAAGGGGTCAACGAAACGAAGTGTACCATCTGATTGCCATTTTCAAAGCAAGCAAAGGTCATCTCTGCCACGGTGTTCTGCTCGTGCGACGCCTTCTCTGCGGAGAGGAGAGGAGCATACGTAGCCAGCGGGAAATGAATACGAGGGAAGCTGCCAAGAGGGCCTTAACAAACCAGAATGTAGCAAAAAAAGAGAAACAAGTGACTCACGGTACAAGATTCGTCTGGAACTCGTTCAGGTCGACATTGAGGGAACCGTCAAAGCGGAGTGAGGCAGTGATGGATGAGACAACTTGCGCAATTAGCCGGTTGAGGTTCGTGAAACTGGGCTGGGCAACACCAAGGCGGTTCTTGCAGATATCGTAGATAGCTTCATTGTCAACCTGAGTTACCATCATCGTCAACATTGCACCCACTGGAGTATACAGAAGAGGATAATCTAGACGCAACGTACCATGAATGAGCAGTCTGCATGCTCGAGGGTCGTGTGTGTAGTGAGAACAGAGTTGTACGGCTCAACAACCGAAGAAGACAGCTGCGGCGCAGGATACACGCAAAACTCAAGCTTCGATTTTTTACCATAATCCGTTGAGAGTCGTTCGAGAAGAAGAGCACCAAAGCCAGATCCCGTACCGCCACCGAATGAGTGGAAAACAAAGAAGCCCTGGAGGCCATTGCAATTGTCCGCGAGCCGACGGATTTTGTCCATCGTAGGGTCAATAAGCTCCTTCCCAACGGTGTAGTGGCCGCGTGCATCTATATGACGAGACGCGTGTCGCGGAACACGACTCAATCAACTAACGTCAAGGTGGTATGATAAGAGGGAAACGCACAGTTGTTCGCGGCATCTTCCTTCCCGGTGATCATGCTCTCGGGGTGGAAGAGGGCGCGCATCGGGCCAGTTTTGACTTCATTGATGACGCCTGGCTCGAGGTCAACATAGAGAGAGCGGGGGACATACTTGCCCGAGCCCGTCTCCGAGAAGAAGGTTGAATGGCCGATGTGTTGCTCGCCCGCGTTTCTTTCTACGCGTCCATCAAGCTATTGGACACGTTCTAAACTCTCTTGGAAAGAAGATAGGGTGTGAGTACGTACGCTGAGACCGTGTTCGAGGGTATAAAGTTCCCCTACAGACACGGGGGTGAGCAGACAAAGGAGGGCAGGAAGGGACGTAGACGCCTACAGCATGCATTACCAATCTGAACGCCAGCCTGGCCGACGTGAACAGAAATGACTTCTCTCATCTTTACGTTTTGTTTTTTTTACTTCTTTGCGGGCTGGACTGAACTGAGCGCTGAGCTAAACTGTGGAAAAACTGTCGAGCGATTTCAATCATTTGACTTTCAAAACATTCACAAATAAACAACTAATTCGTCATCATTTAAGAGCCTGTTAAGTGGTATGGTAACGGGTAACGGAATGATATCATAGTAATCCTAATCCTAATCATCGTAATTTTAGTATTCCCCAGCCTCCTCAACATCCGCAGAGTCGATCCCAACCTCCTCGTAATCTTTCTCCAGTGCAGCAAGATCTTCACGCGCTTCACTGAACTCGCCCTCCTCCATACCTTCACCGACATACCAGTGCACGAACGCACGCTTCGAGTACAGTAGATCAAATTTGTGGTCGAGCCGGCTCCATGCCGAAGAGATGGCGGTTGTGTTGGACAACATGCACATACTCCGTGCCACCTTGGCCAGATCACCATCTGGAACATGTGACGGAGGCTCATTACAGATACCAATCTTGAAGCCCGTCGGGCACCAGTCAACAAATTGAATCGTCCGCTTCGTCTTGATGTACGATACAGCTGCATTGACGTCTTTGGGCACGACATCTCCGCGATACAAAAGTGCACAAGCCACTTTGTACATCCGTAAGACACTATACGACAATTCACAAAGAACGAATTCTACTTACTGTATTTACCCTCACGAGGGTCGCACTTGACCATCTGATTGCCGGTTTCGAAACAGGAGAAGGTCATGTCCGCGACAGAGTTCTGCTCGTGATGAGCCTTCTCCGCAGAGATGATAGGAGCAAAGGTTGCGAGCGGAAAATGAATACGTGGGAAGCTACACCCATTTAACTCAGCAACTGGTACAGTGAGATGAACAATACTACTCACGGAACAAGGTTAGTTTGGAATTCATTCAGATCAACGTTCAGAGAGCCGTCGAAGCGAAGCGACGCTGTGATCGATGATACGACTTGGGCAATGAGACGGTTCAGATTTGTGAAGCTGGGAGAAGAAATGCCAAGGCTCTTTTTGCAGATATCATAGATAGCCTCATTGTCGACCTTGCACGTGGCTGTAAGTATGGCTGTCACAATCTAGGATAGGAAGGACGAAGGATACCATAAAGGAGCAGTCAGAATGCTCGAGAGTAGTATGTGTGGTGAGAACAGAGTTGTAAGGCTCCACAACTGAATTTGCGAGTGTCGGCGCGGGGTAGACGCTAAACTCAAGCTTGCTCTTCTTCCCATAGTCCGTAGAGAGCCGTTCGAGGATAAGCGCACCAAGGCCAGAGCCCGTCCCACCACCAAATGAATGGAAAACAAAGAAGCCCTGGAGGCCAGAGCAATTATCAGCGAGGCGCCGGACCCTATCCATCACATTGTCGATCTGTTCCTTCCCAATGGTATAGTGGCCACGCGCGTCTGACGGGAGAAAACTCAAGTAGATGCAATGTACAAGAAAAAGCCAAAACTCACAGTTAGATGCAGCGTCCTCTTTGCCAGTAATCATTGTTTCCGGGTGGAATAGGCTGCGGTACTTTCCAGTACGCACCTCGTCAACGACGTTTGGTTCTAGATCGATGTAGAGCGATCGCGGAACATGTTTGCCCGACGAGGTCTCTGAGAAGAATGTGCTGAAGCCATCGGGATTGTGTGCAGCAGGCGTATTTTCGAGGCGACCATCAGGCTGCACAGATATCATCACATGACGCGTAAATAAAAACTTAAAACGAGACAAACGCTTAAACCGTGCTCAATAGTGTAGAGTTCCCCTGATCAAGGAGTTGTGTTAGTGAAGAGAACGAAAAGCGGTGGCAATTATAAGGAGGCGTGAAGAAAACGCGTCGTTTTCAAGCCAGTCCATATCAAACCATCCGGTGAGAATTGAAAACGTACAGCAAGCATTTCCAATCTGTACGCCGGCCTGACCGACGTGGACAGAGATGACTTCACGCATTTTGCTTTTCTAAGAGTTAAAAGCTGTAAAGAAACGCGTTGGAGTAAGCCTATGCTCCACGTGTAAAGAGGGCAGCGGGCGCATGTCAGTGACTTACTGGGTAGGGAATATGTTGGAGGGGATGAAGAAAAGGGCGGAGGGTTGAGCGGAACGTGTTATTCTCGCGCCTAAAATATCGCGTAAGTATTTCCCATGGCCATTAGCTTCTGGTTACATAAAATAATATACCCCCGTCTGTCCAATTATATAATTGTATCGCACGCCAAGTCTACAGGCTCTAAATCATTTGTCAATGTGTCTACCAGGCACTCAGAGATCTAGAGATACAACAACCAACACTAAGTTGAACTCGAAGTTCGGATTGCCGACGCAGTGGACTCAAGCCAAGGTATGTTCCACCAAGTGTCCAGTACAGTATCAGGTGCTGCACTTCGGTTTCCGAGTTATTATGCAGTATTCAATAGATTCGTGCCCGGATGACCAATGATGGCCCCCAATGGACACCTCTAACAATGCCTGGGAGATGAATAGTAGTGTACTAGGCTACGGCACATACCGGGTATAATGAGTAGTTGCACGTCAAGACGTGCCATCACAAACTCTGGCTACAACTATCAGCCGAGAGGACTCTATGGCACGCTACCACCAGCATCCCTGCATCGCAGTCTAAATGGGTGATATTTCGAGCATCTTAAACTGAGAGAGTGGTTTATTAACCGCACAAGGGTGTTTCAAAAACAAATGAATACAGATTGGACGAAAGAAGTTGGGGACCCCGAGTGTCAAGTGAGGACCCTGGCCACCTGTCAGCGGCACTGTTGCCTGTCACGGTCTCCTCTTGGATTTCGATTTCCCAACGCGTTGTGCTCTGCTGCCTGTGGTATCCTCCCATCATCGCGAACTAGAGCTTGTATACACCTACATTGGGTCTCTCTCCCTTCTTTGCGTGACACGACATTTCGCTCGAGCCAAATAACCATCAAAGTGTCTGCCCCCTCGCGTATCGCCCTCACACGTCGACCACACGATGAGTCAGGCCTCCCCTGCTCCAAAAGCCGAGTCAGAGGCTACTCCAGCAGCACCTTCAGCAACTCAAACTCCTACAACCTCGTATAACCCTACTCCTTGGACATCGAGTCGTGTGTAGTTCTACTCCTGCGGCAAACAACAGTTTCACAGACCAAATCTTGTCAGAAATCCCCATTGACCCGGTCTTACAGCAGCAGTCAGCGCATGCTTCGTATGTCCTGGTCAGATGTCCTTGTCCGTCTCTTATCTGTCCATAGAACGCAGTACTATTCGCAATTTCAGCACTCTCACTACCCACAGGCGTCATATGGTCACTACCAACCCTACATCCCCCCTGCCCAGACGGCACAAACCCAGACGCCTGCACCTGTGACGGCTGCCGTAGGGCGTCAGGCCGCTCAGGCAACAAGTCAACTTGATACTGCAGATGTCGCCACTCTTAATGATGCAATAGGCAGTGCCGGAGTAGATCTGAGGGTCAGTGCACTGCCACTTACTCTCCTATTCATCGCCCTGTTAATTTTACCAGGCGGAAGAGGAAACCTTACAGCGTGGTGCCGATCAACATCAAGCATATCGCCCGTATGAAGATCGCTCAAGAAAACAACCAACAACGCCTAATTTCGAAACGCGCTTCCTGGGAGCTACGATGCGCGCTATTGGAACAAAGCACAAGGTTCCTAAGGTGCCAGAGGACTCGGTTAACTACGTTGCGCTGGCCTTGCGCGCGCGACTGCAAGATCTTCTCGTCGCGATGGCTCAAGCCAGCGCGCATCGCACAGAGTCACAGTTTGACCGCACTCCATCCGCATATGCAGACGGAACTCCCATGTGGCGGGTATCTGTGCGGAGGGACATTGCAAAACAGCTTGCAGCCCTCGAACGCGCGGAACGTGAAGACGAGATGCGCATCCGGCGTGAGCGCAAAGAGCTAGCAGCCGCGCAGGCTGCAGCACTCGCTGCGCACGCGCCAGGCGCCGCAACAGGGGACACCGAGGAGGGCGAAGGAGGGCCGAAGAAGAAAAAGAAAAAGGCGGACGGGCCTGGGGTTACAGCGAAGAACATGTCCGAAGATGTGCGCAAGAAGATGTCGAATGCAGTGGCGAGCCACGCCGCTGGCCTCAGCACGGCCAAGTACGCGTGGATGAACGCGTCCAACGCTACGTCCGCCCCGCCCCCGAAGCCCAAACCAGCTGCTAGCCCGGCTCCGGCAACTACGACAGCACCTGCAACGACGACGTCGCCTGCGGCGACGGGGACGGCGGGAAGCTCCTGGGCACGGCCATATGTGTCCACATCAGGCAAGGCGACCGCAACAAAGGAGGAGGAGGACACGCGGCGAATCGTCACGTTGCGTGATGCATTGTTCGTGGTGGAAAAAGAGCGAGGACATGGGGCGGGTCGCGGTGCGGCACACGGGTGGGTGCGATGACCAGCACCCATCACGACCAGCACAAGGGCTCTGCGCGACCCGGCCAGTTGTGTGACCCTTCCCCCCTTGCTGTGTATTTCTTGTATTATCGATCCAAGGCACTACTGTTTTGCCTTTCAATATTGCTTTCTACGTGCAGCCCCGTGGGCCGTGGGCTTTTGCACCGGCCCAGCGATCTTCACCCTCCGCTAAAGCTACTTTGCTTTCCGAATCGAGAGCACCGATAACCGACCGAAAAGATAGTACCCCCGCCCTCGTATGTAAGTAATGGGTATCAGGGTTTATGCGCCTGCGTGGGCGAAGGAGAGGGCTCGAAGGTGATCGGTTCTCGGCCTCACGCAGTACCCGAGAGCCGGATAGCTTCTGAGGAGGTCTGAGGGTTCTCGCGGGCGTTAAAGCGCTAAGCGCTAAGTTTGCACCAACCGTGGAAACAAAGGCCACGTTGCGTGCCCTGCTGTCACATCTAACACGCCCGCACGCCCAGCCGGGGGGGGGGTTCAAACCGTCCCTGACGCCGCCATGTCGCGAGCGCATTCTTGGGCTATATTGTAACAATCCGCGCGCAACCCGGTAAAATTGCCCTTCCTCCCCAAAAGAGGAAAAAAGAAAAAGATAATCTGCGAATGAATGTTGGGTGTTGGCGCGAGCGCTGGGGCTGGGGGCTTGCACTGCCCGTCATGTGCCAGTGAATGCCCGTTCCCGTCTGACCCGACCCTCTACCCCCGTTCCCTAATTAGGATATCTCCTCACGCCGCTCGCCGATCATTCGCATTCGTACAACAGAAACTTTACAGTGATCACGTTAGCTCCAAACTGATAAACCCCCAAGTACAATAACTGGGGAGAGAGGCGACACTCTTCTGGGTACTGTGCATGACGACGAATTGATCGACAGTGTATGTATGTTGTTGTATCGGGAGTCCGCGGACTGTTGCACTCGAAGAAAAAAAAAAAACCTTGTTACTTTCTTTCTTTTCTTGCTTCTCATCAAATGAATCGGGGTGGATCGCAATGTGGCAATACACCTTCCTTTTCCCGTCACTCCGACGTGATTTGGATCAGTTCAAGTGATGTCACCCCATCGCAGCCTCGTCCGAGGCACACTGATCCTCCACGTCGGTGACTTTCGGATTTCGAGTCCGACAGATGCGACCTGAGTGACCCGCATCGCTCCAAACGATGCTCCGTTTCCATTTTTTGTTCTCGGGCCTCGTGGTATACGGAATCCAACTACAGTCCAATCATATTAACTACACAACTCGTAAATTAAACACATTTCAAAGTCATATGATGTATGATGAGATAACTTAGTCACCCGAGTGTCAAGTGATCGTATGGTCCAACTGACAGTATCTTACACGTACGAGTACTTCAGAGATCGAAATCACATCTAAAAAAAACAAAACAACGCGGCCTTGTTGTAGCACCCCATACAGCATTAAAATACAAGATCAAGGCGAACGTGTATGGTACTAAATAGTGATCAATAAAAAGATATTCAGGTAGACGACAAACTTGTCCCTGACAGGATGACAGGTGCCTTGGCCAGTTAGGTCATGTTTGTTTGCCGTAAGGTGCCGAGAGTAACGGAATCCGCATGGCATCCGCAAGGCCGGAAGACGACGTATGAACCCGTCAACGCCGCGCTGAAGTCCGTCGCGAGATACTTGGCCGGCTTTTATGGGAATGCGTACTGCGATGTCGCGCTGGCTCCTGTCTCGTCTTTGCGTGCCCACTTTGATGAGGCCGATGTTTTGCACCGCTACTACTCTTACGCTGGGTGGGCGCCGGGCGCCTGTGTGAATGAGAACGACTGGCTCCGCGATGGTGTCGGGAGCCGCTGGACTTGTGGCGATACGGCGTTCGTTTTGGCTTTGTATTGCGACTCGTACCAAGACGGAAAATTGAGAATAGTCCGCTGAACCCGCCAGGAGCGTTAGCCCGAGACAGTTGGCGATTATATGCACGAATGGCGCGTGCCTCCTTCATCTCGTGGCGGCCCTGCTGCCGGATATGTTCGTTGCCCATGAGAGTTCCCCGCCACATACGGAGCCAGCCATGGATGGTCGATGCTTTGTGACGGCGATATTGGCGGTCTTCTTCCTATGAGATAAGCGCAAAGTCAGTAATGGATGCCTTGTTTTACCTCCGATTCGAACACGCACCGTATCCCAATCAATCTCAAGCATCGTATATAGGCAGAGAAAACCCGATTATGATAGCGAAAAGGTGAGGGTTTAGGTCCAAAGGGATATATCTGATGGTAGTTTCCAGGAGACCTTATAAGCGCACACTAGTAGATATCTAGGAGATGGCCTCGTGGTGGCTCGGAGATGTCCGGATGTTTAATGACGGTGGGGCAACCTCCACCGACAACCCCAATGATGACCTCTGACGCAAAGCGCGTGCAAGCGAGGTCTGGGGTTTGAAGAAACTTGGAGTATGCCTAACTGGGGTTGGCGTGAAGGGTGGTGCATGCATGCATGCAAGTATGCGGTGCCTGAATTTGGGATGTACGTGGGCAAGGCGTGTCGATCTCGGAGGGGGGCGTTGCTGATACAGCAGATCACACTTGTAGAGCTGTCCCAGAGGAAAGACGCAGATGCGAACACGCGATGACCCCCGATAGCAACGACGCCCTACCGCGTCTCGTGTTGGGTGGGCGCATGCGCATCTTGTTCGCAGCCGACGCGAGCGCACTGCATGTAATGCACGATCACGGAAGGTTGTGTCCGAGTTGACCTCAAGGAGAGATGTAGGAGTAGGGCGAGAGGCGAGAGGATGGAAGAGCGGAAATGGTGTTGCACCGGTCCGTGGGTCACAGCCGCAACCGAGAGAAGAGAGGATAGATTGGCTTATGTAACTTGGCGGTTTGATAGGCGCACGTGCAGAACTGAAACTCACCTGGCTGTGCTTCGCTGCCGCTGCCTAACACCGCAATGCATCCAAATCTACACCATGGCTATCGCATACCCTTTCGAACCATATCATAACGGCGAGCTCAATAGCCGATGGGCCTCCGGACTGAACAACGTCCGTACCAAGACTTCAACCTTCAAATACTCTACGATGCCACTGCTGCTATCTCATCATCTAAACCTCCCCGACCAAGGGATCGTGTCAAACTGTCTCCCCTTCCTCTTCCTCTTCCTTTTCCGTTTTGAAAATGGGTTTCAAGAATGTCAGTTCCATCATTGATGGCAGACTATTTTTAGGAAAGTCAGTATCTCATCTCTCGCCCTTTCCGTTATCTTGACACCAGCTCACTACCACCACTCTCTAGTCTAGTCTCTGCTCAATCTACCCGCTCTTTGACAGAGCGCCGTATTACACATATCGTCTCAGTTTGTACCGAACCGATCCCTGCCGAACATCCACAGTCTGGCATACGACATTTGCGTGTACCCGTTCAAGACGCGCATCACGAAGATCTCCTCATTTGGATGCCCCATACCTGCCGCTTTATTTACGAAGCCCTTAATGCTGGTGGTGTTGTCCTTGTCCATGGTGTACATGGCCTCTCACGTGGTGCTACCATCATGGCTGCATATTGTATGACTTGCTCAAAATGCTCAATGACCATTCCAATCCATTGACCCATCATTATCCAGTGATGTGGTCAAGACGTATCTCCTCCACCGATGCCATGGATATTGTTAGACGAAGTAAGTCTGTGTACTTACCTCTGCTTTGATAGTTGCTGACCTAATCGTCTGAACTAGAACGCGAGCAAATTTGGATCAATGCAGGCTTCCAGGAGCAGCTTTCACTCTTCGAAATGTGTCAGTACGCACCGTCTATGGAAGAAGGGATTTATGTGCGCTGGCGCGAGAATCTCAATCGGCGACTGCAGGGTCACCACTGAATACGTTCATTCACTCTAAAAAGTGCGCATACATGACACACTCCACAAGAGCAGCGTTTGACTGACGGTCCTTTTCCTCAGAATTACTACCTTCCCTATGTTTCGATAACCACATATACGCGCATGAAGATAATCTTGTATCGCCAAAGTTGTAATGGGACTTCACACCACTACCCCTGTCCAGCCGTATTACTAGATAGTTTCTGTATGCTTTCTTTTGTTAATCCCGTGAATTATAGTCGCGGGCGACACGCACCATCATTTACTTATTTATAGTACGATATTTTCCCTTCTTTACTCAAACTACGCCTGGATACATACCGACTCTGAAGCCTTGCACAACGAACAATTTAGAAATGCCCACCTACCATACCTTCCTCCCTCCTTCCCTACAAGAAATTTTTCCTGCCAAGGTCTGAGATACGACACGCAAGCGCAACAGTGTGCCAAACGCCGTTTGCCTGCCCTGCGGCTGAAAT
>QFEA01010326.1:0-20024 GCA_003315975.1 Lactifluus echinatus
AGTGCAACAAACCTTCACCCACATTCACAACTCCTCAACTGCCAGTATACCCGCGCGCCCTTCTACACGACAACACACTCAGGGACATCTGCCATGACCCTCTACAGAAGTCCACAATATTTATGCGTACAAACTAACAGCTCTGCAGCGCGATCAAGAAATGTTTTTTTTTTTTCAGTTTTCTCAGGGGACGAAAGAAGAAAGTCATAGGTTGTTGATTGTGGTAATGTGGCAAGAGAATCGCCAATGATCTCTTAATCGGTCCTACTATACAAAATGTTAGAACTTGGCAATACACGTCATGCGAAGGGCAGGAAACACACATGGGAAACCATGTAGGGATTGCGAGAAGGTCAATTCCCTTGACTGTTTCTGGCGGGGAGAAGTTTTGGCGGAAAATTTGTGCGATAGCCAAATCCACAATAAGTTGGCGATTAACTTGGCGGACGGATACCGTGCCCTGCAGGATGCCCGAGTTGAATCCGACAGTGATGCCTGGGCCACTCAGATTTCCATTTATCCTGGCCAGCCTGGCTTTGACCAGAATTGGGAGGCTGACAAACAGGGTAGCATCGATAGACAAATTTTCACGGTTAATAGTCCCTTCGAGCTATCAATGAGGAGAGAATGAATATTGTGAGGAATTCTAGAAGACTGACATAGTACTTACGCTCCAGAAGGTGCCGATGAAGTTGAAAAATGCATTGACAAAGCAGGTTGGAATGCCTGGTGGGAGCAGGACAGGCGTAGGCAACTTGACATCGGCGAACACATGGATGACCTGGTTGCCCTGCTCGACAATCTTGTGGTAGCTGTTGAGCCACTCCTCGAAGTCTTAATGATATGACCCGTCAATAATTGTATGAGACAAAAGAGAAGGGTTCAATGCATGCCTGCAGGTGTGACAGGCCATGGAACTACAGTGTCGACTGTCTGTATAGAGGACATGTTCGCTGCTGGGTATCGTTCAATGGCAGGATTATGAAAAGGACAAGATGAAGATGACACTCACCCAGCCTTTTACCTGCTATTTATGCATTCTGTCTGCCTCAGTGACGAATTGGGCGCGGAAAAGTGTCGGATCGAATATATGAAGGAAACAGGTTACTTATGCCCCATGATCAGGTGCATTAGTGCCTACATTGCCTGTGCTTCTAAAAATATTTCACACCAACTCGATTGCGACTGTAGTTTAGATCCTGTTATGCGTGCATTGTAACCTTGAACTTACTTAACGTCCGGCCATCACCGGGGAAAGACGCTGGGATCGACAACTTCGGCGGCTTGATTGTGGGACCTAGACAGCTGATCTTCATTTGATGTGACACATGAACTGTGCGCTGCGTCAAATCCCAACGTGAGAATGTTTTGTGCGTCGCTATTTTGTTTAATTGGGGCTCTGATTGCCTTCCGTCGCAATTCCGAGTCCATCTTGATTACGCGCGCGGTAGTACCGCCAAACCCGATCTCGCAATTGTCTGTTCGTCCTAGCTAAATCCAGTCACTGCACGGCAGCAAGGTTTAGTTCAGAGAAAAATATGTAGGGGTTCATTAACGTTCATTCTGAGGAAGTTGCAGTTGCAGTTGCAGTTCCAAGTAACGTCAAACCCATCGTACAGAATGTGGCCCGAGTCAACAGTCTCCATCCACTGGTGTGTGAAGACAAGAGTACAATAGTCTGGAGAATGACTGACAATTCGGAAGACAATGTCATGGCTTCCCCTATGATTCTCAGAGACACTTCTTCAAAGTTCAAAGGATCCTGTAGTTCACATCAGCGGATGGTTCAGACGACCTCTGTTTAGCTTGCATGTCCTAATTAAGACCCATTCTGTTGCACTTGGGCATCCGAAATGACCCTACGCTAGACCGTTCTTGTTCGATTCGTCGATAATATCCCCCGGCGCCACCTACAGTGGCTCAGCGGTGTAAGAGTACCAGAGTCCGGGACGGGAAAGAGACCCATCCTAGTTGGATTGCCTTACCTACTCCGTTGCTGTAGCCGATGGTTGGTGATCCGGAAAGGGATTCCGACAAACATTGCGGTGGCCTTCATTCATGGCTGCAGCCAGCATTGAATACGTCACGTGAAGCCGCTTGAGAACCGAAGATGTTCCGAGCTGGCGTCGGCGGTCAGCGTCTAGCGTGCAGTTAGTTACTGTACTGAGCATCACTCAATCCATCGTTCCTAGATCATATGTTGATTGGCACATAGCTGCGCTCATGATTCCCCTGCTACCTTCTCATAAGGTACGAATTTTCTTGAAGGAAATTGTCGACCTTGCGACCAGAGGCGACTTAGTCAACGTGTGCAGTCACCTGAAGTCGCTCGAAAACGTTCCTAGCGCCTATTTCTGACACGAGAGATCACTGCACCTGGGTCTATAATATCTGGAGTACCTAGACAACGAATAAAGACTCTCATGAAGATCGTAGAAAGGCACCTTGTCAATTCTAGTGCTGGTGGGGCCGCCCAATCTTCCGCGGATCCAGCATCAGTTGCTAGTGGATCCGACAATAAGGGTCATCATACGTCGCGCTTCAGCATTCAGTATGATCCGATGACGCAGCACCCAGTAAAGCATAATCACAACAGCGCGCGAAAGATTTTGTGCATTGGCTCTACAATCACCCTGTGCAGTGATCAAGACTCCTCGAAACTTTGACAGTAAGATAATTTCGCATCGCTAGCGCCTTCTTAAACTTAAATAAGGAGAATATCGCGTTTTCCGGGACGGAGAGGAAACCAGGGAGCATTTGGGGACGGATCCACTCGTCCAAGGTCGGCAGCTGGCTCATCCTGACAGGGAAACTTGTGGTGGGTCCACCCCTACAAGGAATACTGAACAAAATTAGACTCCATCTCGACCATGGGAAAAATAGCCTTCTCCATGAGAATGTATTTCCCAGTATAAATCGCGATCGTTCAGTCCTGGGTCGTAGAGCCCTCATCTAGCCAGTAGTTGAATCACGTTTGTAGCATAGAATTGCAAGCACAAGTAAAGGAGATTCCCTTTCAACCCCAGATTCTTGTGCTAATGACGTGACATGGCGAGGGACTAGGGTATCCCATACTTTCAAAACGTCCGAGACCAGCCACTGCCTGAGCTACCAGCTGAGCAACCACTTACTAAAGAACCCAGCCTTCTTGCGAGCGAGTTTTGGTTCAGTGATTCTGGCAGTGGCATGACATGAAACCCACCCTTGCGGTGCTCCTGTTGTGCACAGGAAGATCGGAAAATACAGTTGATACACAAGGACTTCAAGGAATACAGTGCTTCAGATAGCAGAAGAAAGGTGCAAGATAGCTTGACCGGAAGAACTGAGAATACAATGGAATCTATGCAACGACATCCACTCCGACCTACACAAAATACGGAAGATTTCCCTTTCGAGAAAACCTGAATCAGCCTAGCGAGGTAGCCACATCGGGTAGACAGACAACGCACCGGGCGCCTTGTCCGCTGTTGCGCTGCGTCACGCTCGTTCTCCTCTGCCGGGCCGTACACCGTGAAGCCACGCGCGCCATTCTCACGTATAGTAAGAATTGCGGCCATGTTCCCACACCGGTAGCAGTAATTCGGTGCAGACCACACAGTCGCGAGGGCTTCGTCAAACATATATTTGTAGCCTTCCTGGACAAGCTGATGTGCGCGTGCGATTAGCGATAATGAGTTGACATGGTTGAACTACGCATGTCTCAATACAAGCAAATGGAAAAATGAAAAAAGGGTCGGCGCACCTCGCGCGTAACGCTACCACCAAAGAGCCACCCTGCGCCACGGGGGCTAACAGCCCAGTTCTCGACATCATCTGGATCAGACCACATCAGGTCTACAACGGTTCGCAGGCATTAGCAAGTCATGCATTACGATCCTCACACATTAATCTGGCTCACCACAGAATGCCCCTTCGTGGGGAATTTCCTGCGCCCGAGAGAGAACGCGGATTTGATCGAGAGTGCGAATGTCAGGTGAGAGTCCGCCGTGAACGCAGAGCACTTCGCCATCAATAATCTGTGCCGGTAGTAATGGGATAGTTCGGAATGTTGGTTATGAGATAACAATATGCACGTACTGCAGCAAGGTTGAGGTAATCGAAGACACTACAACATGCTTTCCATACCGAAGCACTGCCGTACTTTTGCTGACATTCCTCTTCATAAGGTGTTGGATAGCGGAAGGACGAGCAGTGGAATTAGCATACCGTAAAACCCATATACTTGCGTTATTTGTCTACTCTCATGGTTTCCACGAAGGAGGGAAATCTTTTCCGGGTAACTGAATGCAACGCTCGTCAAGAGATGACCGCATAATCGAAAGTTCACGCACCGCGCCTTGAGTGCGAGAAGAAGAGATACGGTCTCCAGGCTATAGTGTCCCCTATCAACAAAGTCTCCCTAAGAGGGAACGACTATCAGTGAGATGGAACCTCTGTCGCGTGCCACGTACGTGCCATGAATATGTAACTCGTCTCTGGAACAGAGCCACCCTTCCGAAGTAGCTCAAGAAGGTCCCAGAACTGTCCATGGATGTCTCCACATATAGTGACAGGACTTGAGACTGGTTGGATATTGGATTCTTCCACGAGAATTGAGCGGACGCGGTCGCAGAGAACCTTCATATCGGACTCGGGAAGATGTTCACAGCGCATAAGCTGTGCAATCCACCTGTCCGGGTCATATAGAGTCATGATGCGATTCTCTGCGGCTCGTTTCAAATTGGGTCACTAGTGCGCGATGGGACAGAAACTGACGAAGTGGCCGAGTGCTGAGTGCATATCGTATACCCAGATCAGGAATATTATTCACACGTATCCTTCTTTTCCCACGCTCTTCAGCCGGCTTTTACCACCCAAGGCACAATCGAAATTGATACATATTTTACGGTGACTCAACAGGTAGCGATCTGGAATTACCGTACTGATACATCAAGGCGAGTGGTGATAAGCCAGTTAGAAGAAGCCCAGATAGAAGACCAATAATGAAGCCGGCTTTGCCTTGTAGTCCTAGACATATTGAATCAGTGAGTATCCAAGGCTGAAAGGATATACAGTACGCTCACTGTATCGTCTACGCGTGGGGTAATTTGAACCATACTTCTGGAAAAATGTTCTGATAGGCGGCCAAACCCACATTCGGTTCCACACACGCCATTTCTGTAACCCAAACAATTACCATAGAAAACCATGAAAGGTCTGGAGACCGACCTCTGGGTGAAAAAAAATTAGGAAGGCAATAAGTAGCCAAGAAAGTATAACCCTTGCGGCAGACGAGGCATTCAACTTGGAGAAGTGCAAAAGGGCAAGGACTGGGATCCCAATAAATAGGCAGAACGGGAGCATTTCCCAGTATAGGACAAATGCCTGAAGGACTATGTATATTTACTTCATCTCACGCACAACATGAAAGCAGTTTCCTTGAGTACTCACCGCCGCCGAGAAAACATTTTGAAGCAAAACCAATCGCGGGTGCCCAGTCAACGTGGAGGAACCACTCCCATTTAGGCGGCTCTACATTTTCGTACAAGCCAATCCAATACAGCCTTTATAGCCAAACGTTAGTGCTACCATTACGGGCCCGAGCCAGAGAAGCAGCGCCTCACAAAGCGGTCAATAGTGAGCCCGCGATCCAGTCCAATCCCGTTGGCGCGGCCGAGTAACCTTGCAACGACAAGATAAACTTGACGAGTCCGAACACAAGTACCACGGCCAGGTTGAGTAATCTGTACCCGGTAAGTTTGATTCCGAGAGGAAGCGGAGAGTCGACTTCGTTTTCTTCTAGGTCACTTGGGTTCGAGTTAGCAGACGGGAGCTCAACCGTCACAGGTAAACTTGCAGGCGCAGGCAAAACCTGGAGTTCTACATGCTCAGCCATGACACCGGTTGGCGGCGGCAGTGGAAGCTGTGTCGATGCCGGTTGACTAGGTCCCGATTCCATCTAACTGGATATCTCCGCACGTAGTGGTCGTTTCTCCCTGGATCCTTTGCTAGATTTGTGCGTCCATCAGGAAAGAAATGGTTCTACTAAAGGCCAGGCGCTTAGGCCAGCATTACAATGAACTGGATGATAAAGAAGTCCGGACCGGATTACCCCGGTCTCCACCAGTCAGCCTGTCGTGGGCTGCATCTCCAAGTTAATTTCGAAGTCACTGTGATACCTGTATAACTTTGCCTATGTTTTCAAGTCGTTGGTCATGAAATAGGCGGCGATTCTACCTGGATAAGAACCGCTTCGACTACGCAAACCCCTTTTACCTGGCGACTTGCGAGCTAAACTGTCCCAAGACACGCAGAGACACGCAGAGACACGCAGAGAGTTGTAGCACGGCACCTATGAATCATTTTCAGGCGTTTTTGATGGTCCTTTAGCGTCTGTTTGACGTCTGCTGCTGTTTCATCTTATTACGAAACGTACCTGACATGTGAGATAGCTTCGTAGGAAATTTCAGCCCGTAATCGTTTAATAGGTATTCAGAATGGTAATTCATACTCTCATACTATATGCGGACTCGAAGTCCTCAAGCCTTGTGCTCGGCTGAGCAGAATGGGTACAGTTCTCCGTTCGGAGCAAATGAAGACTGAATAGAAGGATTGGGTCACGATGGAAGTGAATAAAAGGTGAGTTGGCGGCTGCTCTCAGAGACACTGTTCACCTAAATCTTAGCTGTCAACGGTTCAGATATATAGTTCTTTTATGCGCGAATCGGCAGGGTGGCGAAAAATGTAATCATACAAACTGCGTAGATTGCGGTATACTACAACGCGTTAAACGACTATCCATTTTATGGTATGTGTTTCACCATATTTGTGAGGCTTGACATGACGCGTAGGGTTGCAACAAGGACCAACGGAGCCCGCAATAATCATTAGCCAACGTTTCAATGTAAGAGTAGGTTCACTAATATGGGATGCGCACATACAGTTTTGGTGTGAAGTGAGAACCATGTTGCTCTAAACAGGATGGGGTGCCGTTCCTCTCGCCCTGGTGACGCCCATGGCAATGTTTTTGACTATAAGAGCGCATTTTTTGTTTTACTTAATGATCTGTTTCTGCAGGTATAAATATTGTCTCAGATGCAGGCGGTGCTCCTTATCGTGTAACACACTCTGCAAACATAACGTAGTAAAAATGTCTAGCTGCGATCAAGAACCGTACTCCTGTGCGCACCATGTATCTCGCTTTCGTTGCACATACTGAGATGCTTAAAACTTACAGGTCTTAAGGCATTTTTTGAGGGTCACCACCATGTGTTTCGAGACAAAAGGACGAACGAAGCTGTACATGTCTACGCCATTGCCGGTCCTCCTGTTTATGGCGACCCTGACGTGATGAAAAATCGACATGACTTTGATATTGAGATCCCGCTCTGGGGGGTCACTTGGATCGTGAGTTCCTATGCATTTTCGCAACTGTGAAATGAGTCACTTACGGCCACTGATTTCGACACGTCCTGGGACCTCGCTATCAGCTCAAAGGTTACATTAACGTGAGCTCACTCGCGATGAATGCAACACTCTCCGTCATGGTACCGATCCTTGGGGCGTTCCAGTTGAGTGAGGTAAAGGGAAGTTCCAAGGACGGTATCAAGGTGCCCTTCGACATCCAAGTTTTACATGGGGACGCTAGGTTCTACGTCTCTGACGCATGGCTTCATTGGGACGTGTCTGCGACTGTGTTCGGATCTACCTATGGACCTCTGAGCATTAGGCTTATCCATCTTCCGTGCGGTCCATATTTCCACTTATTGATACCATCGCTGAGTGCCGTATTTCTTAGGCTCTGAAAAACACCCTTCCGTTGCTCAAAATCGCCGTCCTTGATTAAAAAAACTCCGTGCACCTTGCAGCTTCTTTTCAGGCTAGGAACATGAGGACAGGATGAATTTACTATTTCTCGGTACAGAGAGCGGGGAGTATTGCAATGGTATTATCAGGGATGGTGTATGATGTTGTCTATGCATCAAATGGAAATGTCATTTGCCAGAGTGTTCCACCCGATATCTGGTCAGGAGAATTGCATTCGATCGCCGCCCGCCAGTGGCCCAAATTAAAGGTAATGAGCATTGTATTTCCCCTATTAGCAGACCCGGGCCCGTTCTAAATGAGTGGCACTATTCATTCCGTTTGATTTGAGAAGTGATCGGATCCAGAGCATACGATTAGATGTCGACGAACGCCCAAAACAGGTAGACCGAAAAATGCACGGCGACATAGAAGAGAGCTTGATCAAACAAAGGAATATCGCCATAGAGGAAGTTGAAACGTTTGAAACAAAAAACTGGAGTGGTCGTCATTGCGAGTTCAGACTCCTGTACCCTTCCTTCCCTTTAAACTGAGCGGGTGTAATGGAGGGTCCTAGCTCGATCTGCTAAATTGCCGGACCTTGGTTTAATCTATCATGGCAAGAATGGCAAGAAATCATGAGTGCTGTCGAAATAAGGAGCGCCCGTCAGTGTCTCATCTCAGAGATCCAATTCAGACCAACTGTTGCATCCAATTCACGATTCGGGGCTCCGCCCGAATATGGTTATGAGCTTGAGGGTTATATATGCATTAGCGGAGGATGGCATAGCAATGGGAGCCGGGAAAGAACAGGAAGGTGTGAATGGTGGCGACGGTCGTAGAAATTGCGCGGCAGACGCGAAAGACATGGATAGAACAGACAGAAGAGAGGAAGAGAAACGCACGCAGACTCTATCTGTGAAATCACCGGATCTATGCTAAGAGGGAATAACCTCCTCACTTATGCTATATCCTGCGAAGGTAAAGTAACGGTGCGAGGTGTCGATGTCTATATGTGGTGAGGAGGCACAGCCGCGAGCAGGCGAAGTCACGGGACCAGATACCCGGCCAGGGTCAAAATTGAACAAGACCATATCACTTTTCACGCACACCAGTCTGGCGACCCAGCGGCTTCACCTCGAACGTATGATGTACTGTATAATGGGACCCCGACCAGCCCTAGCCTAGAAAAATGCGCGAGCACAACGCGACAACCGGACCGTCGGCAACCAAACTTGGGGCTGGTCCCAGCGTGGTCGTGGCCGGCTCGTTTTTCCCGCTCGCAGGCCTCCACCTCCAATACTGACGGAGACATCGAAGCTCATCCGCAGGAATTCGGCTCCAGGTGATTATCATCGCTCTCATCCTTCCGTAACTCCTTTGAAGGATTACGCAGAACAACGTGGTATACGAGATGGATCGACGCCAGATAGAAGCTGCTGCTCTCACCCGTGCACCGCCAATGTCAGACGTTAGGGAGATTGATGTGGAAGCACAGCTAGATCCATCGCCGGCTCGGGGTATGTCACAGTCCTTGTACCACTGTTCCACTTTTCTCCGCCATCGATTTCCGAGTCACACCGTCTGACATTTCATTTCTTCAAATGTAAGACGGGGAAGGCGACGGAGAGGATATTGGAATCCGCCAGTCCTGTCGCGATCTGCCTGATGATGACCTCAGTCATCCGTCAGTACCGGTGGCCAGAAACCAAGGTCAAGCGGAACCACAGGCACAAGGCCAGGAAAGCCCTGGTGAAGGGTCTGTTCTCTTTCTGTCACGTAGTCTTGATTATCTGATGTAACGTCATTGAATAGCCGCTAATAATTCGCCATTCGGCAGTAGCCCGAATGAAGAACGACAAAAAGCGCCAATTATAGGTGACTTTGATGATGGCGCAAACCCGCTTTGGACTCTTTATCGGAATGAAGCGGAGGCTTACGATAAAGCTCGTATCCAATCCCTCAAGGATGATATGGATGGTGTTCTCATATTTGTGCGTCCTATGTTATTTCCGTCTCCGTCACCTATTTAATTACGCCCATTCACTCAGGCCGGTTTATTCTCTGCTGCGCTCACAGCATTTATCATCTACAGCATTCAGAATTTACAGCCAAGCCCTGCCCAACAAACTGTGTACTATATGCAACAAAATGTTGCTATGCTCGCTCAGATCTCCCTACAAATTGCCTCAATCGCACCACAAGTGGCCATTCCATCCACACCGCCTCCACCTTTTCCTAATTTCAAACCGTCCCGTTCTGATATCCGCGTGAACGTTTTCTGGTTCATGGCACTCACCTTCGGCCTTTATGCCGCACTTCTTGCGATACTTGTCCAACGATGGGTTCGCGATTATATGCATGTCTTTCAGCGTTACGGTGACCCACTAAAAAGTGCCCGACTTCGACAATATTTCTACGAAGGATCGGAGCGCTGCTATATGCCCTTTATAGCAGAGACTGTACCCAGTCTACTCCATCTCTCTCTCTTCCTGTTCTTTGCTGGACTCATCGACTTCGTACTGAACATCAACACCACTGTTGCCGTGAGCACTGCTGTCCCGATCGGTTCCTGCGGCTTGTTCTACATCGTCACCATGTTTGCACCGGTCATATACCCTCAGTCACCATACCAGAATTCATTATCAGGGATGCTATGGTATATGGTGCAGATGTTGCCTGTACGGAGATACAAGGATCGGGGTTCCAACGGATCATCGAAACCAGTGAGCACGATCTTGGCAGTAGGACAGATGCAACTCGCCATGGAAGAGACAAACGAGCGGAAGGAACGAGACGAAAAGGCAATTGAATGGTTGTTCCATGACCTGACAGAAGACGCTGAAATAGACACGTTTTTGATGGCGATACCAGGCTCATTCAATACTGAATGGGGCGAAGAAGTGTGGAACGGGGTTTTTAAAGCAATGGGAGACGGGAATAAGAACACAAACGGGGTCGAACTTGCAACGGGATCGCTTACGGATACAAGTCCCAATACTCGGGTGACACGCTCCATGCCTACCCCGCAGAGCGTCAATAATGCTCGTAATCCGCTGTGCCCCCTCCCGCACTCAAACGGGGCCCGAGGAGCCAATCATCCTGCCCTCGTCACAAGTGTATCCCACTCCCCACTGCCTCCTTCGAATCTCCCAGTATTCGTCCTCACACCTGTTCCAAACGACGATCCTGTGCGCATTCTTAGCAGGCGCGTAGGTCGCTTGTTAGAGACATGCAAGAACCGTAACCACTTTGCAAGCACAGAATTGTGGCGCAAACAGACACGTACTTCTATAGAAACCGCCGCATTGCTTGCATGCTATGCAAACGCTGAGCCGTGCTGGTTTGGAGATATTTGAAAACCTCTTGGTGACATAGGCGGTAGCGAAGACATCGATGAGCTTTGGACAGCAGGTTTGGACAAATCCTTCGTCGCACGCTGGACTTGCCTTTCAATTTTGGCTGTTCGAGAAGCGTTGGGTGCTCAATTACTAGTCGAATATTCGAGAACTGCTGTGTCAGCCTTTGCGGACCTTTGGACGCAGGATGGTGCCCTCGATGACCAGGCAGCCAATAATGCTATGACGATCGACAAGAAGTTCGAGATGTCATGGGGATATCTATCGGATCAAATTTGGCAATACCGGTCAGAGCTCAGCGTTTTCAACCGTCTCCGAATGTGTTTCGATAGTGATCGCATGACGTCTCTCAACGAGGGTACCTCCATGATCTGCAGTGAGGTCAACCGCGCGGCTGGCGAGTTAATATACCAATTAACCGGTGTCAACTTCTGTCACTCCCTTCAAAGCCTCTGTGACGTCAGCAGGGCCGTCGACTTGCCCAAACTTCCTGTCAGATTACAATCGATATACCGACAACGACAACCTGAACTCTTCAATTCTTTTCTCCACCACTCGCGCGTGTTCGAGATAACCCTCGGTCAGGAAGATGACCGTGCATCATTCGACGCCCTGAAAATTCTGGAGAAGGTCAGCAGTTGGCCAGCTCCAACTAGGCGCCCGATGGAAAGACAACTGGCTCGTTGGCAGGACTTGCGCGATAGCGGCGGATTCGGGTTTACCATCGAAATTTTCTTTTTCTTCCTCGGAAAACCAAGTTTCGCATCTTCCTCTTCGAAGGAATCCCACTCTACATTATACGTCAACACTCTCAAAATAATCGCCTCCGATTGGAAGAAGCACAAGTATTCGGTCGGGACGCAAAAAGTCATTCTCGATGTTGTTTGCGATGTGGTTCTGCTCTACGCCGAGCCAGATACCGGTTTCGCCATTCCAACCCCCGTCGTCGACGAACTTTTGGTGTTGCTTGGCAATATTCTCGAAGGGCAGACAGGGTCACACATTGGTAGAGCATTGGAGAGACTTGACGCCACTAATCACTTGTTGTCTCCTAGGGGCCGAAAGTTCTCGCAGAGTGTGTCAGATATCATCACCCGATTGCAAGCAGATGTTAATACTAGCTAGTCCCGCGCCACCACCGTGAGTGGCATCTTGAAAACCCTCGTTTAAATAACCGTGGGCTTTGCTGTACAATATTTAATATCATGATGCGACTCTTATTACTGTGTACTGTAGGAGAGGACACAATACATGACCGTCACGTTAAATGATCATATCCTGGGCTCGATCTGATTGAATGAGTGATAACGTTAACGTAACCTCAATTGCCTGATGACCTTCTCCAATCAGAACTCGAGCACCAGCAATTGTCATTCAGATCGCGATGGGGCCAGCAGCGGAGGTCATGTCCTTCATCCAGCATGCTTTCAAGTTCAAGGCTCTGGTAGATAAAGTGTGCAAGCGTTAATCGTGTTCTGGCGCTGGCACTGCTTCGAGTGCTTTAACGACATTCTACCAACCTGTGGCCACTTACACTGTCTGAAGAAAATTTACATCACATCTCTATGCTAATGTCGTGTAATGAGATCAAAGGCCGCGTCCACCCCGACTCAGCCCTGCTACGTATTACAACAAAATAAAAAATGCGCCAGAACTCGGTCGGTCCTGTCGGCAACGTTCCACGAATCACACCTGGCTCACGGGCTCGTACCCACCACGAGCAGCTCTCGAGCCCAACCCGCCAATCCCGAGTCCAAGCAACAGCTTCTGCCGCAGTCCCTGGCCCTTCCGACTAATTCCAATACCAACACCACCATCCTCCGCCTCCTCGCGTTCCCGCCTCCTCTTCGCCTCGCGGAATCCCTCGACAGGTATCTCGTACAGTCGATCGTACTCGACACCCAACTCGCGCCCACGCGTCCAAAAGTCCCGACAATTCCCGACGATGCCAACATTGAACGGATTCGCCGCGTGTCCAGCGCGCGCGAGGCCGTTCGCGGCCCTGCCGGATGTGAACCGGTCAAAGCCGAGGAGGTGCATCAGGAAGCCTGTGTTGCACCCTCCTGACCCGTGTCGGTGCGCTTGGCCGTGTGGATGTGGGTGTGAATGTGGCCCTGTTGGTGTCGAATCCCCGCTGAGTGCGTCGTCTGTGTCACTCTGGAATGCGTGGTGATGGCGGTGGCCCATTTGCGTTGCGAGTGAGCCACCACGCGAACCCATGAAGCCGTACCGGCCGAGATTCGACACCTCGAGCGTCGTCATTTGACGGGCAATTTGGAGGAATTGTGAAGCAAGTAGGACGATAGTCCAGATGAGCTGCAGCGTCGACCAGACCGCAACCGAGAAAAGGAACATGTCTACAACGGCGAGGCTACATACGGAACCAGGGAGCAGACAGGCTGGTGACGGTGCAGGGATGTCGGTAAGCGAAGAGAAATCTAATAGAAGATTGGTGAGACAGATGAAAACAGTAGAGAGGATGTGCTTACAGGCCCAGGTGAGATAGTCGAAGAGGAGAATGCCAATGACAAGCGCAGTGACAAAGATGATAAATTGTCTGTGATTGTTCACGCCAACTAGAAAACGTGTGAATCATGGCTCGGGCAAATGAATTCTAAACCTACCGCAATTCCAGACCCATGGGCAATGACTAAACGAGATTATTAAATTTGACCTGCAGACAAAGAGGATTACGACTTACTGGTCAGAGCGCGCAATACATTTGTCGCAAATACGACAATGCTTCGATCGCAGGGCTTTTCTTGCCTGTGGCGGAATCTCAGAGACATTTACGGAATGACTTGGAGTAGGCTCACCATGCACTGGACACAGAATGTCTGTCCGTTAAGCCGCCCTTCGGAGGCCAGATCCTCAATGATCTACAGAAAACGTGAGATATAACCTATCGTGCATCGTGAAAACCAACTACGCACCGACTTGAGCTCCGCGTCGCTTGTCGGCGCTGGACAAGTGCCGGGGTCCAGTGTCATCGCGCGGAAGAAGTTATATGCGCATAGGCCGAAAGATAGGGCAAAGATAAGATGCGAAAATGCGTGAGATTCCGTCTCTATGTGCCAGGTTTTAGACATAATGCGACGAGATAGAAGCAAACCTCACGTTGTAATAGTCTGGTCACCCAAGAGAACGCCACCCAGACCATCGAGGCGAATATGATGCCGGAGAAGTACGGGCTTGATGTAACATTTTCAGTATATGTCGGTTTGTTTAGTAGAACACGGGTGACAATCTGAGAAAGAAGATTGAGAGTTGTCGAGAAAATGGCAGGGTGAAATGCCTACGTGATGCATGCCAAAGAATTCCGCCATGGCAAGAATGATGCCCGTATACCACGGGAGCACGGTAAGCGTGGTAAACATCATGTACAGACAGATGGTCGGCAGTAAAAATATAGCCAACTTGGTGTTGCGCTGAGTGTTGAGCCAAGGTTAGTGCCGGTGTGGGTGAGTCCGATCTCCGACATTCACCCACCTCACTGAAAGGTTTCTTCCGCTTTGGGCCATCCTCCGTGAAACCGCCTTCTTCGAGGGCGCGTCTCCAAGCGCCGAGACTTTTGAGTTCGACAGCCATGTCACGCGCGGTGCGGCCCTCGTTGTCCTTTGCGTGGATCTCCGAGCCTTTCTCGACCAGCCAGCGGATGCAGACCTTGTTCCCACGGACCACGGCCCAATGTAAGGGCGTAAGACCGACATCATCTCGCGCGTTGGGATTAGCGCCGTGTTTGAGTAGTAGCTCTACGGAGAGTGCGTCGCCCTGGTAGGCAGCCCACATAAGCGAAGTGTGACCAACGGCGTCGCGCTCGTCTACGGAAATGGGCTGGTGAAGAAGGTACAAGAGTGGCATTACGGTAGAGGAATGAGTGACAAGGTGCAGCGTATTGTAGCCTTGCGTGTCCTTGATATTCGGATCGGCGCCATGGGCGATGAGCAACTGTATAACATAGAGATGGCCGTTACGGGCCGCCCACTGCATCGGAGTAGCGACGAGATCACCGCCGAGGGCATCAACCTCTGCGCCTTGCTCGAGAAGATAACGACATGCGGGGAGCTGGGCGTTGATGGCCGCCCAGTGAAGAGGTGTAATTTTCTGCTCATCGCGGTCCGTAGCACGCGCCCGCCCCGACTCTATGAGCCCGCGGATAGCCTTAACATCACCACGCTGAGCGGCGACAAAAATGTCCGACTATAGCCGGGTTATCAGTTGGCTGGCGGCGAGAGCAGGAATAATAGGAAACATACCTCGTCAGCTGCTGGCTCGGGGCGGAGGAGAGCCGAAGGGGCTGACAAGTCGGCTGCTTGGACGGAATCGGGGGAGAGAACAGAAACAGAATGATCAGACTTGGATGGAACGAGGCCAACCATGGGTGGGAGAGACATGACTGCGTAGTCGCTCGGGTCGCTCGGGTCGCTCGACGCTGACCCCCGAGGCTGTGTTGCTCGGGCTTCTCGGGCTCTCTCGGCGCCCCAATTGCCAGACCATCCACGTGACCTCACCACTTGCCCTTCCTCAAGCTTCTCGCCATGACACTCAGTGACCCTCCCATGGAATTTCAGCCCTTTTTCTTGGGCACTTCGTTGCTTGCAGCCATCAGGTATTCTTATTTGCACGTTATTCAACCAAATACACCTCCTCATTGTGTCGTTCAGGCTTGGGCTGTTCACAACATGTCGCAAGTTCATCGACCGGTCCCTCTACGATGAACTGAGGCAAATCCCTTCTGAACTATCCCTACAACTCGACACATTGCCGCGTCCAAGTGCCACACCAACCTCGCCCACTGGACGTAGGACGACCAGTGAATCATCTCACTCTGCCCTGTCCAAGAATCTCTTCTCGTTTTGCTTTTCCGAGAGTTGCATGCTGTTTCTCCTCTTAATGTGTCAGGCATTAGACACACTCAATACCCGGTGAGCTCGTTTTACTACCACTGTCATCCTTTCTCAAACGCGCCCAGTACCCGTCTTCTCAACTGGCGAATATCTCTCCACGCACTCTTGCTCAATATCATTTTGTTCATACCTGTATCGTTATGTGTGGTCTGCACCACTCCATCGAATTCAAGTGAGTTCGACATTCCTGTGTACACTCTCAGGGGACTCATGGCATTTACTACTTCAGCGTCTGTAAACGTAAAATATCGCCACTTAGTTGTCGTCCTGGCACCGCTCTTGGTCTACTTCCTTCTATTATCCTACGTCCCACTACCAGATGCCCTTGTCTTCTCTGAGGGGAGTAATGCCCTCACCTTGGTTACAGCACGCTATAACGTCCTCGGCACCTTCATCTTGGGCAGCCTTTCTGGCTTTGGCTCTGTAACGACATCCTGGGGTTATTTTCCCCTCTGGTGTGGTAGGAATAGGCGCGTCGATCGCTTTTAACATGTCCCATTTTTTTCTTTCAATGACACCGCAATGTCTAGGAAGATTCCAACCCGAGCAGAACTTGATCGTGCAGAGAAGAGTGTTGCTCGCATCCGCGCCGACCTCGCGAGCAAAATGGACGAGGTGACTTCATTGAAAAGGCGAGAAGCCTCTCAAACTGAGGTCGGATAATTAAATTAAGTAGATCTACGCGTCTCTGAGGCATTTTCTTCAGGGTGCACAAAAGTCATCGTGGCTGAACCGTGTTGCGCCGAGCTTTCGGGGGGATAGCCGTATGTTTGACGCATTTTAAACTGATCATGATCCTGAGTTGAACTACCCTAGAACTGTCGAACGCTGAGGCAGAGCTCTCTGCTCTCATCTCCCTCGACGAGAACATGACGTCAGAGCTCCGATATCTCCAACAGCGCTACGCAGAGGCAGCGTTCAACAGGACATGCCAGGGCCGATTTTTCGCCCTTGTGCGCCACGCCACTGGGCTCTACTGCGTCTTCCGCGGCCTTGTCGTATGTCCTCGTTCCCACCTATCTCCCCCTCTAACGACCTTCTGTCAGTCCCTTTTCAACGTCATCCTACCGGCTACCCAACCAATCACGCTCACCGACTCACCCCCTTCTATCTTCTTACGGCTCATCTCACGACCGTCACCGACGACCGAGGCGAATCTCGCGTACGCGACGCGGCAAGCGAACCTCGCGCTTGTAGGTGCCGTCATCATCGGCTCCATCCGGCGCGTTCTCCACAGCGCCGCGCGAGCACTCCGCGCCACGCCCGCCTCACGCAACCGCGTCGCGTCGCTCGTCTTGCTTGCGCTCGCGCAGTTGATGGTGAGTCGCGCACCCCTCCCTCTTTCTCTCCTATTATCCTTGCTGCCGGTGTGGATAGCTGTCCACTGACGATGGGTCTTTGTTGCACTGTGTAGGGCATATATCTACTATCGACGCTCGTGCAACTCCGCACGTCTTTCCCGCCTTCAGCGGACGGCAGCGATGGCGGCGGCGAGGTGCTCTTCGCGACGCTCCCTGCGTACGAGACTTTCGGATCCGTGTTCGATTGGAGTTTCCTCGCGAGTGCTGGTTTTGCTGCGGCCGTGGAGTGGACGCGTGGGCGGGCGGAAGAGCTGTTTTGAATGCGCGCTGCTCATTCTCTCTCTCATCTCCTCTCCCCTCCGTCGCTTCACCTTTACCTTCACCCTACTCGTACACACCGGTCCCGGATTTTTTTAGATCATTATCTGGGGTAAGATGTAGTCTCCGAGTCCTTTCTACAGGAAAACACGAACAACTACTGTAGTCCGTTGTTGATCACTACTACTATGCGAAAAAGACGCTGTTTCATACCTTCCTTTTGTTTCGTCATGTCGCTTTCACTTTTTGAGAGACACGGCCGCCTGCGCGATGAATTGCCTACCTTCTGTTCTCGCAGGACAAAGGCACCAGCGAGAACCAATGGGTCGTCTTGTATTGTGTCAAAGGTCCCCTCAGCTGTGCCACATCTATGAGGAGTGTTCAGGCTCCAAACTCTGGTAAGATTGGTTCCCCCCACACCTCCCCACACCTCCGATCTCCGCCGAAGGCAAACAAAACAGTACAGTACAGTAGAACGGCATCGCGTCGTGTAATTTCAGATGGCGCGGCGGCGCTATAGCGAACCCGCTAAGCCCTCGCGGGTAACTGTTTCCTGGCCATGCGGTTCAAGAGACCTGCGTGTGCGTGTGAGTCGTGTTGAGAATGGAGGTTCGGGATCTTTATGAATGTGGACCCTCTTTTACTTGCTGTCTCTGAAGTTAGTTCCTACATCCTACGTGGGGTTCTGTGGGGTTCTGTAATTCTCGGGTTGGAATAAAATGTATATAAACCGTGCTGTGCTGGGTTCATCCAGGCGTTTGGCTCTCGTAGATGTTTATCGGCGCCGGGATCGCATTGCTCACCACGCAAATCGTCTATATCACAAACATGTGGCTGCGCAATTGAATGTTGCCGCGTCCGTCATCCGAGTCCTGGGTCGTCTGGAGAGTTTCATCATTACGTTACACGCTGTAGATATATCACAGAAGACCAGAAAACGTACAGAACATACAGTAGTCAGCAAGCTGTCACTTAATATCATGCACATGCACGTTATCTGAGACCATATGCTTCTAGTCACGGTGTCCCCCAACCACGTTACATCTGAACAGCACCGTCAACACGTTGCCGTCGTCCTCTCCTATTTCCCTTCACTGACCAGACCACCTGACGTGCCTGTGTGGTGTGCTCCGGCCCGCGTGCGCACCCAACATCAAGAACCCGCACCCGAGAAGTTCCCTGGCCCTGTCGATGCCGGTACCTTTAGACCCTGCTCTTTCCCCAGGTACGACCGGGAACCCCTGTTTGCGTTCTTTGGTGTCTCACACAACCTTCCAAGGATAGTTAGCTAGCCACAACTTGCACTAAGTTAGACCACCTGATCCCTCTTCTTCCCGTGCCTTCAATTTCGCAAGCATGGAAGGTGCTTTCCACTACCTTTGCGTCTGCGACTTCTCCGCTTCATGGTGACTCACAGTGCGAACATCTCGGACAGGGGCACACGATGATGTTCTTCCCATCGTCAATGCCGATATCGAGCGTATGCGCGCCGTGTTCGTGTTCTTCCCACGATCGCATCCCCTCCGCCCTTGTGTTCTCGCCGCTCTCGGCTCAGCCCTCTACTGTCGATATTTGATTTCCCGCCAAGAGGGCGACCTGGATGCTCTCATCCCTCTTCTGACCGAGGGGCTAGTCCTTCCGCTCCGCCCCGAGGCCTCTCGTTACTTTCACACGACGAGGATGTTTTACAAGCTCGCGTGTTCCTTGGCGTTCCGGTTTGAGCTCGCCCGTGAACCCACAGACTTGGAACACGCCATCACGTATTATCGTTATATTTTGACCCTTCCGCCCAAGGCAATCGTCGAACTTAATCGTCTGGAAGTCTTGGATAACCTTGTGAGACTGCTGGCTCAGGGAATACGTCCGGAGACGGTGGCCGGGCCAGACTATGCTGAAGAAGTCATAGAGGTCTTTCAGACTTCCGTTCGCGTGGACCCCTCTAGCCAGCATATCGGATCCATCGCGCAAAATATGGCACTTATGCTCATAGCGAGGCTCACCCAGAGCGACCAACAAGAGGAATGCGAGCGCGTGCTTAGACTCTTTGCTGAGATAGAGACGCTTTGTGCCTCTGAACGGTTTCCCGAATTCTGCGTCCATCAAGGGGTCGCGTTCAGCGTGCGTTTCCAACAGACCAGTTTGAACGAGCACTGCATACAGGCGAGTATGCGATTCAACAGGGCCCTCGCCCTCCTGCCTCCCGAACACACCCTACGTCCGCTCGCCCAGATGGGCCTCGCGACCATCTTTCACCACCGATTTACGCACGACAAACAACTCAAGTCTCTAGAAGTGGCTATCGACTACTCCCGCGCCGCTCTTGGCGCTTGCCCCTCCGAACACCCAATACGCCCTGC
>QFEA01010329.1:0-11058 GCA_003315975.1 Lactifluus echinatus
AAACACAGCCCGTCAGGTTGACCGTTCCTCGAAACTGATTTGGCAATGCTTCGGGATTTCTTTTCATCGAATACCGCATGGCATTCGAAGATTTGGGCCGATTCATGTTCAGAAGGCCATGTGCCGTGGGGGAAACCTAACCGGAAGTGAGCTGGCGGGGTAAGGGTGTTATCGAACCTGTGTTGACCTGATCAGGCACAAGGGATATTTGAGTTATATCAATCCACATCTCTGATAATAGGCAACCAAGGGACACATGTCCTTGTCATCAATGCTGGAAGTATTTGTTGACTCCTTTTTGGGAACAACTTCCGGAAACTGATCGATTCGTCGGCGCGGGTAAAACAACGACGTCACCCATGCTACGCGGCTGGGCACTCAAGGCCTCCCCCCACGACCAGCTGACCATCAAAACATATTCGGATGTCGGAACAGATGAATGATACAACAACTCGAGAAAAAAAACACGTTGCTGGATCGATATGATACAAGTGTACGTCCCCAGGTCTGAACGTCAACTATATCCCTCGCCGCTTCCTGCTTTTCCCGGGGGGCGGATTCGATGGATGCTTGCATTAAGATTATTACGATAGGGTTGGCAAGGGCTGGTGGTAGTACAGAGAGAGCATTGCGATGCTATGTGTGGTATTTGGTGAATCTGGTAAATAGTCAATTCATTGAAGAGCTGAATGCATCCAAGTAGGGATACACACCAAACCAGACGATATACCCACTCAGCGGCGGGCGGCGAAAGGGCAATTTGGCGAATGGGATCCACGATAGCCACAGTGGCAACACTGTGGTGCGCTGAAGTTGATACATGAATTCTCAGTGCCCGCAACCTGGCGTGTGTTCATGGGAGCAGACACTGCAGGCTGGTGATGGGAAGTGACGGGTACCGACATGACTGGGAAGAAAATGTCGGAGACGAGGGAGCTGTCGGACTCGGTGTAAAATGTGGCGTGCATGGTAAGATGGGTGTTTAGTTGAACTGCGGCTGGAGAAATGGAGGGTTACCACTCGAGCTTTTTATCCGTCTCCGGGTTATGGGCGATTGTGGCCGTACCCATTTGACCAGATCGGGGAAAAACGGACAAAACGAATAATCACGCTAACCAGAATAATGGACAAGATCAAGGAACGACTTTGAGGAAGGTTTGGAGTTGCCCCGGGCGCGGGTGGAGAACGAAGAACGGTTAACCATATGTGGAGATATACAGCCTCGCCAAATGGGAAAAAGAAATAAATTTGACTGATAACGTGCCAACGCGTCACTTTTGCAGTAGCTTTTCAGAGCACAATGGGCGGGACGTGCCTGGTTGTGCCAGTGGTGGCAGCTCCAATTCGGTCACAAGGGCAGAAGCGCACGAACGAGCGCGTTCCCGGCGCTTCCATGGAGGCGACAACACGCACGCATATCTGAATTAATTCGATCTCTTCTGTGTTCTGTGTTCTCTTCTGCGGGGTTCATCCTCGTACCGACTCAGCTAACCTAACCTTTTGCGCCACATCATATGCTCACTCTCATTTGTGTCAGGCTGCCTTGAGGCATTCTGACATCCGGCCACTCCGTAAATGGCGTGCGATGTGGCTAGATCATAATACAGTTGACAATAATGATGATTATGCGGCAGTTATTTGGCAGTACAACAGGTGTACCTATCTTCGACCACAGCTTGAGATTAACCAATTTCATTAATATGGATAAATCCTTTCCGATCTTCGCACCCATCGATTGTCCCCACGGAGGCCACGGATTGAGTTACCGCGCAGGTACTCCAATTTAAGGAGAATCACCGTCCAGAGACAGGTCAACATCTCGTCCCCTGATGCCGAGTCCGGCGCTAAGAAGGCCTTGGAAAAATCAACTTCTCTAAGTATACACAACGCCTTTTCTTTCTTTGCTCCGCGTTTTTTTCTCGGCACAAACTTGGGGAAGAAGAAGCAATGCCAATGCAACGCCTTCTAGGTGATGTTTTCATTACCTGTTCGCTTACGTAGCCTAACAGCCATCGATAGTTATCCAACCATTATCCAACTAGATCGGATACCTAGACGCCGACAGCTGGGTTCTGTCGAAAAGTCGATGCTGGGGCAATTGCCTCAAGCCAAGTTCCGAAACGAACGGGGTTAGGACAACTCGTTTCCGCTAGTCCCTGGTGCCAAACGCCGGGTCCGACACCCTCACTCTCCGATTTAAGGTGTACCTATCAGGGATACAACAGGCGGTGCACGGTCACATTTCGAGCAAGCGTTGTGTTTGGGTTTGAGAGAAAAGCAGGGTCCACACGTGCAGTGACCAGTGACTTGCGCAGCGTCTGAATCTGGTCCTCCGTGCGGCTGTGGAGTCGAGAGAAGCGCTGGTGAATTGTTTATTTCAAGCTAGCCGCCATCTCCCGGCCTTATGGATGCGTTGGGAGCGGCTGCCTAGTACCATCTGACTCAACGTGGAAGCCAGTTTCGAATATCAGAAAGTGTGTGCAAAATCCGCTGCTGCTGCTGTAGGCACTCTAGGCGTTTACGGATTAGTCAGTGCTTGATAGGTGACCGCTTGACGCCGCCGGTGTAGGGGGAAAACCCCCGCTAATGATGCTGAACCTGAACCAAGATCGCTTCTCCACTTTGTAGCCTCCACTCGGAGTCCGCCTCATGTACTCTCGGCTTGTCGTCTGTTTCCGGAGACCACGCTGTACTGATTATTCCGCCGTGTTTGTCCTACTGTAACCGTAGGTTTCTCGGAAATTCCCTCAAATCTGGAAGTGAGAGTGGGGCTATACCTAGGCCGGATCTGTTTTCAATCTTCAACCTTCAACCTTCAACCTATTGACTTGTGTGGGTTCCAACTCCGAGGCAATGAAGGAAATTGGCACAAACCTCTGTCCCCACACTGGCACTCCCCATCACCACCCCACTCGGCTAGGAGCTTGCTCGTTGTGATCTCCAATTTTTTAAAATCCAATGATTTCATATATGGAGAGTGGCCAATGGTCCAGCAGCATGTAGACGCGCAGTTCCTGGTCTAGAGCTGTCCAGTTCCGGCCCTTACAAATGTTCCTCGATGTCGGCGATAGTCGGACGCTTATCTCGTCACTTGAATGATTAAGTGATGCCCATCGGAAGGTGGGGAAAATAGAGACTGAGTGGTGGTAGTGGTAAGTGCCGTAAGCCACGGGAGACATCGCGCAACACCATCCGGGTTCAAACGTAACGGACTCAGTCCCGTGCCCGCGATCAGAACTATGTCTTTGCTACTTTGGACGGGTAGTTCGTTGGGGTAGAGCCCGGGACACGGGTGAATTCTCCGCCGTTGACGGAGGGCCGCTTGTTCACGTCGTGTGACCACTAAGATGTAAGACGAGGGAACGTTCGAAAGGGTGATACATTGCAGTTGCGGGAAGAGACCGTCACCGCGGCCTTTCCACGCTCACCTCTGTAGATGTTCGCAGAAGTCATAAAGCCACTGGGTGAGGCTTCGCCCACATGCTCGGAAATGAAAAGGAACCTCTACAATTCACCTGACAGCTGTCAGATCTATGTAGAAGTTATTCTCACTCTCACACCATTCGGTCGGTTTCAAGTCCTTGAGGCCGGAACACCTGACCCTAACAGCAATTGGCTGAGAACGCAGTTGGTCTGTACTTGAAAGGCGGGCTCCGTGGCTGTTCTCAGGACTGTCTGGATCGAAGACTTGGCATTCAATCAGTGATAGGGAACGATTACTTTTGGCACAGATGACCCAACATGCGGTTCCAGGGCGGCCGGAAGCCGTGTACTGTACTGTCCACTCACTGCCGTTTTTCATCTGGAGTCACGGGGCGTCTTTTATTACGTCGAGACCTCGCAAAGATTTTTTTGTGCGAGAAGGATACGGAGATCTCCACTGGAACGACTTAGCGAAATAAACATACCCGCGCTTCGAACGAAAGTTCTCAGATATCGATCCGAACAAGAGTCGTCCGCCATCAGAAAAGGTGGTGCTGATTCGGAGTTATCGTTACTCGATGCAAATGAGCTTGCGAATCCAGGTTACTTCCTGTCCCGGACTCCGGAGGAACTCTTATTGCTCTGAAGGTGCGTTATTGGATTTTCTGCCCAATAACAACGCATTGGCAGGTGAGCCATGCGACACAGTAATATGCTGTGTGAAATGCAGGTATTTGAGCACTGCAAGGGTAATAGTGAGAGATCTCCTCTCACTGGAGGGGCCACACACCAGAAGAAGCAAATCTTCAGAGTGACACTGTAACCGTTGAAGATCCTCGACATCGGTTAGTGGAACCAAATAAATGGATGGAATAACAGTCGGCGCATCCCCCCAGTAGTATATTATGAGACCTTTTTTGCATTGATCCATGAAAAACAGGGATGTGCTTCCAAGCGGCGGACAGATAACAGCTGGGGGCTATTTCAATTCTGTCCCACCTCTATCCTGGTCGAACCATGTACTGAACGTCTGAGAAAAGTTATCAAGGAGCATCCGCCGAAAGAAGACGAATAAATGAGTGCATACATGACCAAGTTTCATTACACCACACACTGTTATTACCTTTGGGAACTCGTGACATGCGAGACAAGTGGGCTGAAGCAGCTGTCGTGGCACGGGCGCCTTAGGGCCGGCGAAGGATTCCATTCCGTTGCGTTGGTGGTAGTCTAACGCTAACCGTGGCTCATTGAGCGGGGCACTTCTGCCAAAGTTTCTTTCCATCCGCACACCCGAGAGCATCTCAACATGGTCTGCCGCCGTTTTGCGTATTGTCCCCCTTCACTGATGTTGTGTAAAAAAAGGTCGTTCTTGCCGCTTCAATATGTACCAAGGGAGGTAAAGGTGCGCGAGTTGGTCCATCAACACAACGGACCGTCTACTTACGATACAGTATCAGCTGTAATATCTCGACAATTCAGAGATATGTCCCGAACTAGGATTGATGCTTTGCTGGCGTCCTTTCCAAAACTCATACCCACTAATACTCAGCATACTTCTGTTGAAACTGCTGAAGTTCGCTACGTCTATCAACTTCTTGAAGACCTCTACATTGTTCTCATTACCAACAAAGCCTCAAACATTCTGCAAGACATCGAGACGCTTCATCTTTTCGCTCGTGTTGTATCAGATATATGCCGTAGCGCGGACCAACGAGAGATTGCGAAGAACTCTTTTGAGTTACTCGGCGCGTTCGACGAAATAGTCAGCTTGGGTTACCGGGAGCAAGTCAACTTGATGCAGGTTAGAGGCATTCTGGAGATGGAAAGTCATGAGGAGAAAATCCAGGAAATTATTGCCAGGGTATGTCCAGACTAAGAAATGGATGAATTTTAATGTAAATGACATTCCCCATCTGCAGAATAAAGAGGCCGAGGCTAAGGAGGAGCTAAAACGCAGAGCCAAACAACTGGAGATGCAGAGGCGGGAGCAGCAAAGACGTGCGGCATCGACGACCAGTGGACCAGGCGGCGGCAGCTATCTTGGCGGCGGGGTCTCAGGCTACTCGCCTGTTCCCCAACGATTCGACATCCCCTCCTCTCCGGCCCGAACCGTGTCACCTGCCCCACCGTCATTACGGGCTCCAGCATTCAAAGGCTCAGGTATGAAGCTCGGAAGCAAAAAAACTAAGCAAGCCGAGCTTCTGGATGCTCTGGGGGGAAATGCCCTCCTTTCAGAGGATATGGAAATGTCCCTTCCTAATACTCCAGCTACCTCTACTCCCGAACCGGGTATAATTAAGGATGTAAGAAGCTCTCTCCCGACCGTCACTCCCGAAAAGTACGTACCCCTTCCAAGATTGACTTTGATTATCGCCCAAGCCGACTTTTTTTGTCAGCGTCCACATCACGACAAAGGAAACCATATCACTGTCTCTGTCCCGGGAGGGTGGTTTGGAGTCACTCGAGTTGAAGGGTGACATGAACCTTCACGTATCGGAGTCAGCTCTTTCCAAAATCAAAGTATCCCTTATGCCGGCACCCTCTGCCTTCGGACCGGAGCTGCAGTTCAAACAGCACCCGAACGTGGCGAAATTCTCTGCGAACAAAGAAAGAATCATTTCACTCAAGGATTCCTCGCGTGGATTTCCCGTCAATCAGTCCCTTGCGGTGTTGAAGTGGAGGTATTCGGGAAAGGACGAAAGCTACGTCCCACTCTCCAGTCAGTGCATTCCTTATCACTCGGTTTTCTGACACAACAGCCTGACCTTGATTTGGCAAGTCAATTGCTGGCCAACGCCTTCCAACGATGGCACTTGCGATGTCAATATCGAATACGAATTGGAAAACGAGAACGTTTCCCTTTATGACCTTGTAATCTCCATACCACTTCCGTGAGTGCCGAGTCCGACTTTAACTACTGTACCCCCGCTTAGATTTATATTATCGTCAGCGCTGGTTCTTATCCGACGGTGGCGTCTCATTCCGGCGAATGGCAGCTCAACCCGTCGAGTCACCATCTTGATTGGAGCACCTCTCTTGTCAACGCCGAAGACCGATCGGGATCTTTGGAATTCTCCATCAATGCCAACGACGTTAACGCATTCTTCCCTGTTCGAGTATGCTTTGCCGGATTGGGGAACACAGTGGGTATTCGTGTGGCGTCTGTCTCGCGAGTCGACAGCGGCGAGGACGTGGTATTCTCAGAAGATGCAAGCTTCACCACCGACAATTATCTTGTCGTATGAGAACTCTAATGCCGAGTATAGAGTGTCGTTATCGTGTTAGGATCCCGCTCTTTAGGAATACAGGCGCCTAAGGAAGGATCGTCTCATAGCCGAGCTACTAAGTCCCACTCGTTAGCGCTGCAGCGCTTTCCAGTAACGGAAGTGAACAAATCGTAACTATCGTGCTGGTAGGCTAGCATTTTGTGGCGTTCTGTTGATGTGGGCACAGGATCTCGTCATCTCTGGCTTATCTCCGCCGAGATATAGGCCTCAATCATCAGCGTTAACCTTAGAAACGTTGCGTGGCAGACGGAACCCGAGCTCATGCATTTCATGGAATTCCCGCAACAGTTTAAGGAGGATCTTCTCTTCAAGCCTTCGTGTCAAGGTTGGCTGGTTGTCTGTCCATGGACAAGCATCAGCATCAGATGCCAGATTCCCGGACTCACCACAAACACTTAAGCCTTTTGATCGGGTGCGTCGTAGAAGTCGGAGGTGTCTGTTGTTATTGGGACTCCTGATCCGCCGTAAAGATTCAATATTTATTGTTCAATATTCGTTCAATGTCCGTTACGGAAGGGAGGTCGGATTCGCGGACTTCAGTTGCGGTTATGGTTTCCGAGTTAGCGATCAAACGCTTTCTCAGAGCGGAAGAATTAGTTGGGGGTTTGACTGATTTATTGGGTTGAATTGACGGCGACCCTTTGCTTATTGCTCGACATTGCTGTTCAACCAGGTGACATGCGCTTCCGTTCCACGTTCTTAGCTTATTTCCTTCCCGCTCTTGCATTTGACATCACCATATTCCGCCTGAAGCTTGAGGCTTGAAGCTTGAAGGCTGATACTAATCTATCTCGCCTCAAATAACAGCTGGTGTTCTGTGGATCAAGTCGTGCAGTCGTGCACGAGCCACTTCGTAATACGTGTATTAGTTATATGCGGGGTAGTCAACCTACGAATCCTAAATATAGAATTGGCAAAGCAGACAAGACAAGACCAAATGTTAAAAAGATGGTGACGGGGATATACGAAGACCGCGAAATCAAGAAGGACGAAGTGTGCGATCACTAGAGCCCGGGATATCGTAAGAATGCCCGTTGATTACCTTTATCGACTACCCTATTGTTGCCCGAGCAAATTTGCTGCTAAGGGCATTCGATACATCAATGATTCTTCCTTCCTCATCGGGAGTTCTAGGTCTCCCGCTTGTCCCGTGGGTATCAATGAAAGATATGCGATTCGGAAATGACGGTGACCGGGGAGGTACGATTAGACTTTCACTAACGTCGAGACGTGGGACCTGGGGAGCGGATAATGACCTTGGTATAGTCGCAGGTCCTGCCATCGTAGGGGGACTCAACATGGGTGAAAATAATGGGACCGAGGGATGGATGACGCTTCCTGTAAGAGCAACGCCAAGTGGCTTTGTCCGCGGGGCTGGGACTTGCGTATTCTTGGGGTCCACTAGCATCTGAAAGGCCAACAGGCAGGCAAAAGCGTCGTTTCCAGAATTGTGAAGAACGAAATCAAGGGGCACATGAAGCGAATGAATGATATTACGAAGAGACAGCGTCGAACTTGGTTGGCGAGGTAACCCTGTTTTCGCGTCCAGCATCGCTCCACGAAGTCCTGCCTTGAACAGACAGCCCTCATAGATAGAAACGTCGATGATCAAGGCGTTATTGGGTAATTCTAAGTTTGAGCAGTTAGTGAAAGCGATCCTGCATACAACATTAATAGCAAATGCATACTTATTTTCATTTCCTCGAATCGACGAAGGTCTTCAATGGCAGAGTGGGTCACTAGCACGAGACTGTTGGATTGGGTTTCGGAATCGGGACTGGCGAGACTGCTAAAATAGGCATATCAAAGCAGTGGTACCTTCGGTTTATCATCAGCTTACCTTATGACAGCCTGGATAATCTGTGGCAAATGAGTTTTGGACACAACCTGGCTTTCACCAAACTAGTAGGATAGGTTATAATTGGGTAAATTTGGCGGAAACAAAGCGAGAAATCTTACTGCATACTAAGAAGTGCAAATCGGTGACTGTTAATCCCACTACAATAATTCCAGTAGACATGAATGTCTTACCTGCCAAGGAAATGTCGGGTTGTACTTATTGCGAGACCTGTCAGTATATTCACTGACGACATAATGTCCCCTTCTGTAAATTAAAGGTGGGAAACGAATCGGGCCCATGAACGGGTCTCTCTACCTATAATTTTCATCGGGATTTGGTGGCCATGCTCCTAGGCTGGAAGTAGGTCGTTTCGGTCGGCACGATGAACGGATAGAATAAATTTCCCGCTTACGAGTCCAGATGACCGCAGCGGACGGCTGCGTACCCCCATTCAAGAACGGTAGCCGCATTCCGCTCAGAGCTCTCCAAGTCGATAGCGAGGAAGGATTTGTCACGAAGGTCCCAAAGTTCCTGAATTGCTCTCGGTTCTCCGAAACGAATACGGGCTTTGAAAGCAGACAGATATACGCCGCGCAACGTTGCATGGAGCTTTTTGTACGAGGGATAGTCGGAGATGGTTCGTAGGTGTCGTTGATGTGTTTCAAAAGGCTGTACTTTCACGACGTTATCGACCAACGGTAATGTGTCCCCAAACCTCGTCTTTATCATCTTTACAAATGCACCGATAGACGTCATTCTTGTGAGAATATGAGCTCTTCCTGTGGATGCATCTGTGGCAGTGATGACGGGCCACGAGAAGGACAGGAAATCTTCAAATGTGTTGAATAAATGGCCCCAGGAGCGTTCATACCTGTCTCGGTATGCACAGTCAAGGAGTCAGCCCTTCGAAAGCATGGACATTTCTACTTGCCAGGGTATTCCATTAAGTTGGAAATAACCCATGTATGCGGCGTATACCTATCGAACACATGGTGAGAGCACAATTCAGAGCGTGATTGTTAATGTACGCACAGACTGCAGGTCGTATTCCCATCCTTGGCTGTCGACGAGATGAAAATTGGACATCTACAATAGCACGACAGGGTGTACTTGTGTGACTGATGAAAACGCACGAATCGTGCCACCGGCTGTCAGCGCTTAAACGAGTGCCAGGGCTAATCAGAGCACCATGTTTAGGATAGTCTCATTCGCCGTTCGACGGCCCTCCAAAAATCCAACTGATGCAGATGTTCGGACTTTGCGCGAGTTATTGCAACAAACAGCTGTAACATAGTATGCACGATAAGGACAACTGACACTGACGCTCGTATCTCATTACAATCAAAAATACCTACTACAAATAAATGACTACAGACCAATGAGGACGTTAACTACAGCGGGGTGAGGGTGAGGGTGTATAATCCGACCATCTGCACACCGCAACGTCAGCCTGAGACACTTGGACGGAGAGAAGTACCAAATCAGAGACTTGAATCATTCCCAAAGGGAAAACAAACTCAACGTGCCAAAACACATCGCGGAAAAAGGTTCTGCATCACGGGGAAGAGAGGAAATGACGGTGATACTCACAACAGAGCGAATACAGATGAATCTATGAAATACGGTCGAGGAATGGGCAGACCGACCAGAGGATATCACAACGTCGTTTCAAGTCTAAGAGAACATAGGGAATATCAGAGAACTGTCTGAGCAACATCTGGCTATGCTAGTCAGAATAGGTATCGTATTCGTTTCTTATGCATATGATAGCATCAAAGTGAGCTGAGTTACGAGCTTGTTTCATCAAAGGGGGAGGAGGAGTTGGGATTCAAGGGAGGTACTCACCAAGAGGACATTCACGAACGCGTGCTAGCGCGTGCACGAGGAACGAGGGATGAGAACGAGGAAGGCAAGGCGTGGTAAACACGTGCTTAAAACTGTACAGGCAGGAAATAAGGTTTCGAGCTAATTGTTACTGAGAATAATTGATTTATTTATTCACCACCGTATCTGTCTGCAGAGTGACTACCCAAGATGCAAATATTCGTCAAGACCCTTACGGGCAAGACCATCACCCTTGAGGTGGAGTCTTCTGACACTATCGACAATGTCAAGGCGAAGATTCAGGACAAGGAAGGGTAAGTCTATGCAAAGCCCCTGTTTCGACGCGATCTTACAACGCGTTCATGTTCAGAATACCGCCAGATCAACAGCGCCTTATTTTCGCTGGAAAGCAGCTCGAGGATGGTCGTACACTGAGTGATTACAATATCCAAAAGGAATCAACTCTTCACCTCGTTCTCCGGTACGTGCATTTTCTAATGACCTGATCCCGGTTTGTCTCATGTATATCCTCTGAAGTCTCCGTGGTGGTCTCATCGAGCCCTCATTGAAGGTGCTCGCAAGCAAGTACAACTGCGACAAGCAGATCTGTCGCAAGTGCTACGCACGTCTTCCTCCCCGAGCGACCAATTGCAGGAAGCGGTCATGTGGACACTCTTCACAGCT
>QFEA01010332.1:0-23312 GCA_003315975.1 Lactifluus echinatus
CTCCCATACCGACCGCTCCCTCGTCATCCTCTTCTTCCACGTTTCCCGTCACTCCAGCGTCTTCTTTCCGACCCGTTCATAGGCGCTCGAAACCTCTCGACGGCTGCCCACCCCCACCCCTCGCAGAGTCAGATTCGGAACCTGCCCTCACCTCCTCTGCATCCTACGCCTCTCTACGCTCCCGTGCAAACCGCTATCCTTCAATCTCCACCACGCTCTCTACAGTCGAATCCTCCTTCACTCCTTCCGTTCGGCATGCGATATATGTCTCATCTTCTAACACGCCGCCACTCCCCCCACCTAATACTCCAACCCCCACTGACCGTGCCCCACCCCTTGAGGATGCGTCTATGGTCCCTACCGCTGATCCTGCTCCTTTCTCTGCCTCGACGGATGGTCTCCTTAAAGTGTATCCTTCGGGGATGGTTGCAGGTGAGGCATCTCGGTGGAGCGTCGCATCAACATCGCTTCCATCCCACCGTTCGCCTACACCAACGCCTAATTCTATGCCGATTCTTCCCACATTTGTCCGTCCTTCGCCCAAACCGAAGCGCGACCTTCCGTCCATCCGTACCCGACTTCTCAGTACTTTCGGATTACGACCGCGTAACTCAGTACCGGCCTCTCCTACTGCCGGTTCCGCCTTTGCATCCCCTTCCCGCCGTAATTCGTATCGTACGTCATGGACTAGTGCAACGACTCGCCGCCGCCGTGTAGATAGTAACGTCAATCTGAATGTCCCCAAAGGTGAGAAGCGGCTCATTGTGAGCGGTCTTGAACAAGGCAATCTCGACGCAGAACTTGCTGTCAAAAGGTGGTGTGAGGTAAGAGTGCAACAATGTGTCAAGCCGATAATCGCTCAACGAAGAGTATCACCAGTCATTTGGCGAGCTCCGTCGTATCTCCCGCAAGGACGGGGCCCTGCATGTGTCATGGAAGAAAGCATCGGTGGCCGATACCGTAAGTCATGATTCGGCATAAATGATAACCCGCTGCTTCTGTTGACAAGCGGACTTAGGTATGCCGACTCGAGGCGCGTGTGTTTATCAAGGGGGTCGGAAGTGTTGGACTTTCTTGGATCACTGAACCCAGGCTCTTCTGAACTTGGAAGCGGCGTCAGTGGCGTGTCATTGCGATCTAAACTTGCAACTGCAATGATATGAAATCAATCCAAACCGTAAATTACGTCACGGTTCGAACCAACTCGAACCAATTGCCATTCAATCCCTTTGATATTTCATTCCTTCCTCGGCTGGCTTCCGGGGCTTCCCGGCCCACTTTCATCCGTTCATCTCCCCTTTCTTGCCCCTTTTCACATCGAACCGAACCACTCCTCATGGGTGTCCAACCGCAACCGCGAACAACTCTGTACTCTCAACTGCTGTATCCGTGTGTACAGCCCCCCCGGAACCCTGTGCGCATCTTGTACCTCTGACCTTGGATCACCTGTCTTGTATCGATTTACCTCCTTGCACTGCATGTCGACGCCCTGTACAACGTGTGCATTCTTCAGCCTATCCTCACGCTCCTTTCATGTCACCGTCACTCCTTTATTCCTATCTGAGGTCGCCGACCTGCGCATTCATGCCCGTCTGGCTGCATCTCATAAATAGTCGCTCCTTCATGTCATCCGCATATCGGTACAACGCGCACACAGCCACTTTGCACGGACCACCTGGACAATGTCGTCTCATTCTCTGTGTTGTCTCCATACCTAGACCTCCGCTGCCATTCTGGTTAACTGTCTCATATCCATCACCCTGCCTCATTCCGCAATATACATATATTCCGTCACCTGCATTCCGTACATAGTATCAAGCATAGATCTGCATCTCAAAAGCGCCTTCTGCGATTCACCGCGGAGCGCACATCACTATATCTCTTGGACTCCCTTCCCTATGGTTGTTTCGTCCGCGTTCGCTTTGTTGTTGTCCTTTTTGTTCCTCGGGATCTGAGCGTCGGGAATGGGTGAAAGTGAAAGTGAATCACTAGTGTTTATTATTGTAGTTATTGTATATTTACAATATTTAGAAGTGGGAAGAAAGGAGAAGTTTTGCTGTACATGTTTATGCGATAAATTGACTACCCACTTGAAAGAAAATCTAGTATTCTTGGTATACCTCCATTTCGGAATCGGAATCGGGGCAAGACACCGTCGGCGCAGATCGTCGGTTGTATAAATCAGCCAACATTACCTAATATTTACTCCAGAAAAGGTAATCCGAGCTCATCGGGGCAGGTGTTATGCTGTTATACTACACCCACGACCCCACCTAACCTTCGCTTGGCGTCACCTGCCTGCGGGGAAACCCTAAAGAGGAGAATCTATTGGGGAGTCGTCACATTCCCCAACTTTCACTAATGCTCCATTCATCGGAGTGACAATGGCAACTGTCTCTCTCTGACATGCCCGGACACATGTCGGGTCCGGTGGTAAAGACATGTTGCCTTATATCGTACTTGATGTGATATTCAACAGCCCCCCTCAATCTCAGTGCACGAGTCCGATGCAGTGGCGATCGATGTAGATGGCGCAAGATCGGAAGAATGGGACGGGGATGGGATAAGCCGTAGGAATGGTACATGAAAGTATGTAGGGATACGTCACTGTTATGGGACACTACAAGACACAGCTTCGAGACAGTATTATTGTACAGTACAGTGTACAACAGGGAGTGGAGGAGGTTTTCGAGAGGCGCTGTCACCGCTTAGCGATAAAATGCTGCTGCAGCATTATGTACTAGAGGGTATTCATAACGTATATATAATCTGCGATTTTCGTTGCAGTGCCTCCTCCGCCAGGTTAGTCTGGTTCTGGTATGGTGGAGAGGAGGGCGGTGTTGTCGTCGCTAGGTTGTGAGTGGTGTGTATCATGAAATGCGTCCATGACACGGCCATGCGGTTTACGAGACACTTGTCGTCGGAGTTGAATCCTGGTGCCCTCCGAAAGGAAGAGGATCCTTTAGAGAAGGACGACTCGCGGTTGTTGGCCACCGGCATGCCCAAGGGCATCTCCCTGCGGCATCTCTACTAGTAGGAAACGGACGCCACCGTGGGGCGGTGTGAGGCGTGCTAGCGAAACGAGGCCTCGGAGGGGGTTTGTGGTGGGTGAATCATGTGTGATCGCATAGGGGTATGGAACGTGTCCTAACCCCGATGTGACACGGTTCAGTAGGTGATGCCATCGCTACGGAAAAGATAAATCAGGACCGATTTGGACGCCTCGAGGCTTGCTGGTGGTGGTGGCTCGCATCCCACGGACCCAGGGACGGATATCTGTCCGCGCTGTCCCAGCGTAACCGCACTTGGCGCTCGGGATCCGGGGCCAGACCATGGTATTGCGGAACCCTCGAAAATTCACCAGGTGGGCGTGGCTGCCTTAACCTACCCAGAAAGAGAGCAGTTAAATACCCAGGAATGGGGCATACATGCTCTCTCTGCTCCAAAGCCATCATCTCTCCCTCGCAAAACCTTTCTCCCCACTCCCCACTCCCCGCTCCTCCGAAAATGCTCGCAGCCGTGTTCGCCGCCCCACACTCGGCATCGTCCCCCAGATCATCGAGCGACGCATCGCTGCCATGGGAGAAAGTCCGCGCGTGGTTCTCACGCGAACGGGGTCGCGCCGGGAAGATACTGCAGGTAGCTCTCGGAGCTGCTAGGGCCGCATCGGCGTCGACAAACGTGGTAACTCCCACACCGTGCAGGACAGCGATCGAAGGCATTGTCTGGGATAACCGGCCCCAGATGGAAGTAAGACTGCGCGATACGCAAATGACGATGTTCGACTGGGTCAACATCCGACGAGCCGAGGAGTACTACCAAAAGTTGGACGGTCCTTTGCCGCCTATCCCACCCGAAACTGAGACGGGACGCAGAACCCATGCCATCAAGGTCCGTTTGGGTTATTTCCCCACTGACAATTAAACGCAAAGCTGACAGCTCGGATAGAGGAAGCCTGTGCCGTCATTAGATAGCTTCCATGACGAGGACGCACATCAGTCTCATCTCGTCAAATCTGGTGAGTGGATGATCCTGGGGTAGAGTAAGTCCCACGAAACAAGCTAACGAGTTCCGCCCAGCTGGTCTCCGGGACGACGGATGTCACGAAGCACCGTACACGTGGCCCGTGACGTTCCCAGGTTTACCTCACGACTTCCAAGATAGTGTCAGCGATCAAGACGACAGTGATGAAGACTCTTATGACCAAGATATGGAATACATGCTAGGAGACAGTGAGGGCGAGGAAGACGCACGGGACCAGGGGATGGTGGTAGCCGAAATGTGTACCCGATGGGGCTGGACTATAGAGGATGTATTGGAGACGCTCGAACGGCCGAGTCTGGATGGAAGACGTAAATGCCTGCGGGAGAAAGGCGTCTTACGTGCATGATAGCCTCACACGTCGCATACGCTGGACGTTGATGATGATGCCCTGGCCATGCCGTGCATGGCGGAAAATCGACTAGTTCTCGTGATTAGTTCTACATAATAACTTATTTAGTTATGGGACATGACCACCTACGCACCTCCTACTGATCTTATAATTTTTGCATTAGTACCCAGTTTGGTCTGTTGTGGCGCAAAAATATTAGCGAGCGCGCGGCTGCATTAACTTACGACAAAGACATGTCGCTTCCCTTTGAATATCTCTCCATTTTTGGCAGGATGCATCAGACAAATATTGAGCGAAGCATGTATCGAGGGCGTCCGATGTCGGCCGCTAACTGCGCCAACAGTTCTCTAATTTCCGCTGTAGGTCCCTGCAAGGGAGGTATCAATATCGGAGTTTTTTGGAGCCTTTTGACAGTCACCTTGCGATTCCGAGCTGGTGACAAGACTCTGGAATTGGAATGAGGGGGGTAGGCTACCTGCTGAGCTGAGAGAATCGTCTCGTCTATTTCATTGGCCCACGGACTGACGGACGCAAATTCTAGTTCCGATTAATCGCGAGCTTACCGGCATGTTGTGTTGTTGCGTGTAGTCTGTGCCCACTAGGGCTGTCAACGAGCAGGCTACCTGCAGCACTCTTTACAGCCAAGCAACCTCCGATCAGCCTCCTGCACGACTTTACTGCTCTGTCCAAGATCATACCATAGGGACTCCGTACATGGTCTAGCCCACTCTCCAGTCGCAAGGCAGGAGCACACCACACACGACAATGGTCAGCCTGGGCTTGGAAAAAAATTGCCAATTAATACTTTCTGAGTGAACGCAGACATGGGTTGTGAGACCTACCGCACGGTTTTCACGCTCGTTACCATGCGATCTTCCTCGGATCTATCGCGGAAACCCGTCCGGAAGGGCCAACATAATGTTCATTCGTTGCGAATCGCAGTGGTGCCTTGTGTGTCAACCCCGTTTAACGCCAAGGGTCATCTCCGAAAGTTCTCTGACCCCTGTGCGAGGCCCGGGAGGCTAACGGGGATGGAGATGATGCAAAAGAGCGACAGCGAAGAGATTAGGTCGCCGCTGGGGTGAGCCCGGTAAGCATCGTAACTCAACCAGAAAAACGAAGATAGAGTTGGGCCAGGTACTAGTAAAAGAAGCCCCCTCTACAAGTGCCTGCTTAGCCCTGCGCTGTCACGACATGCAGGGGCGCCAATACCATGGGTTGCGTCGCGGAAAGGAAAGGAGGACATGGCTTTTCACGTGAGCGCCGAGGCGTGGCGATTGCCTCACACGTCTGCGCAGCAATAAGCGAAGCCCGGTAGGATGACCGCAGGCGCCGACTCACCCGGGCTCCCGGTCGCTAATTTTGGGTCCCAACTGCTCAAATTGTTTCGGGGATCATACATATGGACGACGCCATCGGGCTTTACCCCCAGGGCTGCATCTAGCGCTGCGAATCGAACGCAAAATTCTGCCACACTGCGCGGCGCGGGGTCCTCTGAAGCCTTCGGATGCGAGCGCAAAAACGATCTCCACGGTGTTTCCGGGACTTGCCCATTCAGATACTACCTGACCGTTGAGAACCCCACGGATCCAAGGTCGCTTTGTATGCGGTGTTCCACGTTTCCGTGATGAATGCAGGGAACACGGATGTTCGGTCTTGTCTGATAGAGAAAGAAGTTTGCCCTGATTCTGCGCAGTTGGTCGCTACATGTTGGGTAGCCCTATTGGGACAGTGACAGTGCAGTGCATGCCATGCTTTAGCTTAGCTTTCCTTCTCCTTCCCAATTTCATTTCAAACAGACAATCGGCTACGTCATTGTGTTGGTTGAATACTATACTTTCAACTGCGTGGTTTTCACACCGGGTCCCCTCGAGTAGGCAGGTCCAATGGCGTCAAATAAGATGACCTTGCTAGGTTGGTGTGCTGCGCTGACTTTGGAACTTGAGCCTCGGTATTAACTTGAGAACTCCGCGAGTATAGCGTCCCGACAACGGGATTGGTTCTGGCCGACTCGGGTTGAGTGTTTCTTTCTTTCCTTCTTCTTTCGCCCTCGCGCCTTCGCGGCTAGAAGCGGCGGCGGAAGAAGCCGAAGACCCGGTGTGTTGCCCGTGGCGGTGGCGGTGGCGATTCACCCGAGGGTGAGGTGAGAGACGGACGAGAGGTCTCTCAGAGGCTCAGAGGTACGTACGGTACCGGTACCCATGTGCATTCCGGAAGGTAATAATTTTCCGATCTCTTCGAATTCATTTCGAACTTTTACCAAATATGACCTAGTCAACCTGAGAAGCCTCGATATATCCTTCCCATCCCAACACGAGGCGGCACAGCGTCCTCTAGATGTGAATACCATTCGATTCCAACGGTACCATGAGAGGATCATTCATTTGTGAAATGCATCCTCGTGTAATCCGTTAAACGAGACAACGATGAAACATAAAAGACCATGATCATGGCTATGTCAGTCATCGTCTAGCGCATCGAAACCATGATCAGTTGACACGTTCTATGCCAGCCTCTACTTTCCCCGACGAACCGAACATCGATAAAGCGTAGGTCTAGAGAACGCTCTGACATCGACGAGAGAGCTGGAAGTATGAAATCATTCAAAGAGGCCAATCAGTGTCTCTCGTTATTTCCGAGGGAAAAGACCCGAGGACATGGAGACAGAGGAGATGATTATCACAAGCTATACTTCGTTAGCAAGTCAATTAATCGAAGCAGTTGACGCTGTCCAACTCGGAGCATGCTTTGGAGCTAGATGGCGCAGGGACGTCGACTTAGTGACTTACTAATTCACGTGGCAATCTCGCTCGACTGGTTCGAGAGCATCAAGATTGAGCGCCCCAACTTAACGTCAAGTCGAATGGTAATATACCTGCCGGTGAAACTAAACCAGAAATACTTGACGAGTGAGCATAAATTCGAGGGCTGCATGCCAATAGATGGCGTTGCGAGCCGCCTTGAATGGCGGATGTCTGCATCAATTCATCCAGGCGTGTGCTAGTCATGATCGGCAGTTTAAAGCGATAGTGATACCTCAAGTGTCCTTACCAGGTCCCGAAAAGGATCCTCTTCTGAGACCGGCTATGAGCACGAGCACTGCGGCGTGATTGCAGGGGATGGGGATCGAGCATAGGGTCCTGCAGAGCGTCTCGGTTCTCGATCTGCCAGAGGCTAGAACATGGACGTTGCTCCATTCCGTTACGGTACGCCTAGTTCATTAGGACAGGTTTTGAGAATTGCAACGTGGGTGTCGGGCTTACGAAGTACCGGACAACGAACATGACAAGGGTTCCACAGTCGGAGTCAGAGTGACAGCGCCCTCATCAAGGACGGTACCCTGCACTAGTAGGCACTAGAGTGGACAGTGGACACAAGTCGAGGAGCCCCGAGCGAGTCAGCATTCCCGTTCCCGAGTCCCGAGGATGAGCTTTGTGAGAATGAGGTCACATGTCCAAAGGGCCCTTGGTATCGAGCAGTGAGTTGCTGCGCTCACTGTTCTGCGGATAAGGCTGTACAGCGAGGTGCGATGTTGTAGTCAGCGCGCAGTCGTCGGCGTCACGGGGAAATGGCCGGAATCATTCGCTGTTCATAATAACCCTGAGCCCGCGAGCCCCTCCTACCCATCCCAATTTCAATCCCACCATCATGCAGGCTATTCGACTGCAAAAAAAGTATCCGGAAGTCTCTCAGAACGAGATGTTTGATCTCATCAACCGATTCAAGTGCGTCCGTCTTCACCGGGACCCGATGCCATAATGACGTCCGTGCCGCTCCAGCTCTCTTCACACAGACGTTCCCGGGCGTGTTGATAAAGCGACTGTGTTGCAATCCCTCCAAAGCCGTGGAGAATCTTACGATCGCGCACGCGAAACTCTCAAGCATGTCTCTGTAGATGCCAGTGGCAAGGTCGAGCTCGAGGATTGGGTTGAGGTGGGTCCCATTGTCTCGATTGCGCTACCCTGTAATTCACTAGATCATAGCTAAATGTCAAACTCCGCTCCGGAACTCCTTCCATCACCTCCAAGGCTGGCAAGGTCACTGTTCGAGGCTCCAACGCGAATGTCAGCCATACCATTAACGAGGACGAACGGCGGGAGTTCACGAACCACATCAATGGCGTGAGTATGGTATTTTTCGTGACACATACAACTTAAAGACGGCGTTGACGGCCATAGATTCTCGAAGGCGATCCAGATGTCGGCCCCCGCATCCCGATCCCTACGGAGACGATGCAACTTTTCGATGAGGCCCGTGACGGTCTGATCCTTTGCAAACTTATCAACGATTCCGTTCCCGATACCATTGATATGCGTGTTTTGAACAAGCCCACACCACGTAAACCTTTGAACGCGTTCCAGATCACTGAGAACAACAACATCGTCATTACTTCTGCCAAGGCTATTGGCTGCTCAGTTGTCAACATCGGCTCGTCAGATATCGCTGATGGTACAGAGCATCTTATCCTTGGCCTGATCTGGCAAATCATCCGCCGTGGGCTGCTCGCGCAAGTCGACATTAAGCTGCATCCCGAGTTATATCGCCTCTGTGAAGAAGGAGAAACCATCGACGATCTGCTGCGGTTAACACCTGATCAAATACTCCTGCGGTGGTTTGACTATCATTTGAAGCAGGCAGGGTGGCACCGGAGGTATGGATGGGCACCACGGGACGGAGCAGATTACTGACTTCAACCGCAGGGTCAACAACTTCAGCAAGGACGTCTCGGATGGCGAGAACTACACGATTCTCTTGAATCAGCTCAAGCCTGACGAGTGCTCGCGAGCTCCGCTCCAGACACGTGACCTCCGTCAGCGCGCGGAGCAGGTTCTGCAAAATGCTGCAAACATCGGATGCCGCAAATATCTGACGCCTGCGGCCCTCGTCGCTGGGAACCCCCGGCTGAACCTTGCATTCGTGGCAAATCTTTTCAACACGCATCCTGGCCTTGCTCCTCTTGACGAGCAAGAGGCGAAGGACTACGGTGCGGTTGAAGATTTCGACGCCGAGGGCGAACGAGAAGCGCGTGTGTTCACACTCTGGCTCAACTCGCTTGGCGTTGAGCCGGCCGTATTCAATCTGTTCGAGAACTTGCGTGATGGTCTCGTCCTTCTTCAGGCGTTCGACAAGGTTTATCCTGGCGTTGTTGTGTGGCGCCGCGTCTCGAAGCCCAAGGGTGGGCCCACTTCCCCGGTCCAAGCTACTTTCAATGAGAATGGGGAGGAAGAAGAGATCGAAATTGGGGTCACGCCAAATCAGAGCACATTATCAAAGTTCAAGCAAGTCGAAAATACTAACTACTGCGTCGAACTTGGGAAGCAGAATGGAATGTCGCTCGTAGGAATTCAGGGTTCCGACATTGTTGACAGGAATAAAACGTTGGTCCTGGGTTATGTGTGGCAGTTGATGAGGTGCGTCTCTACCACCCTTTTCGTGGTCTCGAATCCAATGGGCCCTTGTACAGGATGAGCATTACCAAAACCCTCACATCACTGTCAAAAACTGGCCAGGGGCGACCAATCAGCGATACCGAGATGCTCAAGTGGGCCAACATGACCGCCCAGAAAGGCAAACCTGGCGCGAAGCCTATTCGTTCGTTCAAGGATCCGAATATCACAACTGGTCTTTTCTTCTTGGACGTCCTGGAAGGAATCAAACCAGGAATCGTGGACCCGTCACTGGTATACAATGTCAGTGAGCATGGCGATTACGAAGAACGACGACAAAATGGTACATCGTACTCCCCGTCGAGGCACTGACTTTCACTGATACCCCGCCATTTTCCTATAGCGAAATTGGCTATCTCAATAGCGAGAAAAATGAACGCCTTGATTTTCCTCGTTCCAGAAGATATTGTTGATGTTCGCCCGCGCCTGGTACGTTTCCATCCGAACTCACGTGTTGCATGTCCTCACCAACGCTTTTGATAGATTTTGACATTTGTGGGTAGCCTGATGCGCGTGGCACAGCAGTAAACGAGTATCTTATATGTAAACGCTTTGCTTGGAAGATCGTCTCAAGGAGAGGCAAATGAAGGAGTACGACGTGATGTAAGGATATTCTACAAGGTCGTAGTACATTACTTTAGTTCGCGGATCGTTGAGTCTATATGTTTAGTTTACGTTGGTTGGCTGAAACGTTGGCGCGCTGTTTAGCGTTCTCTGCATCAATTACGATAAGAGAATCAGGATGTCTTTCGCAGACACCCATGCCCGAAGGCAGGCAAAGGAAGCGAAGTCTTATGTTGGTTCCTCACCCAAGCCAGCGAGTTCTAGTACACCTCCCTTGGTCGAGGCATCTCCGACACCACTGTACGGAACGCTACCATCCAACGTCGATATCCGTACTAGTTCGGAAAGGGGCAGGGGCGTATACGCCAAGGAAAGTTTTAAGAAAGGTAAATAAGGACTTCCTTCATTTTGCCCTCGCTCATTTGCGTGCCGCTCTGCCCAGGCGAGACCATCTTCGGCACGAAGCCACATATCTATGTTCTGTCTACCAAAAATCTAGGACAGCTCTGTTCGTCTTGCGTCTCTCCAGCCCCGCCGCCGGGTCTCAAGCGCTGTACGCAATGCCAAAACGTATGGTACTGTAATGCGGTACGGCCCACCCTTCTGTCGTCTACTACGTGCTCATCACGACTAAACTACAGACTTGTCAAAAGAATGATTGGACACTCCACAAAAAGGAGTGTGCAGCGATGCAGCGATGGGCCGCGGGGGCTCCATCGCCGGACGTTGCTATACCCGCAGAGCCCATTCGATGCCTCGGACGCGTGCTATGGGCGAGACAGAAGCGCGGATTGGATAGCGTCTGGGTAGGTGTTAATTTATTCCGCTCATCAGAACTTTTACCCGTCTTGCTTCAGTCGCGAGAAATCGATGCAATGCAATCTCGTACGTGCTTCCTGCTTGAGCGGTGCTCTGCCATGACCGTCGCGGCGTAGATCGGACGTCTCTGCCTCCAGAAGCTGCCGAATCACACACCCACCTCGCCCATGCTGTCATTCGTTACCTGGGCCTCACCGCACCCGAAGAACTCGTTCCATTCGGCATCAACAGTGCGGCGGGCATCGTCGACTTGATCTCACGGGTGCGCCTGCGTTTCAGATTGAGCCTCTTCGATCCGTTACAAGGGGATGATGGCATAGTTTGCGACGAATTCCATCACGCTGACCTCTTCGTCGTTGACACCCCTCGGTGTCTGCGTCTCTCCTTTGGTCGCGCTGATCAATCACTCGTGTGAACCAAACGCCGTGGTTGTCTTCCCGCGTTCTACAAAAGATCCCGCAAGCCAGGAGCCGGAGGCCCAAACTATTGCGATACGTGATATATTGCCGGATGAAGAGGTGCGCATATGAATTTCTTCGTTTTAATACTCGCAACTCAAGTTGAGGTAGATTTTCACGTCGTATATCGACACAACCCTGCCTCGATCCCACAGACAGGCCGCACTCTCTGCTACATACAACTTTGCCTGCCAATGCGTTGTTTGTTCAAGCCCGTCTGTACCGGATCCTAGAGAGGCTTTGGCATGCCCGAAAAATTGCGGTGGTGCCGTTCCATTCCCATCAGAAGGTATTGCGTGGTATATATTAACGACTTGAAACGGGGCCTTACCGCTGTCATAGAGGATCCGTTGACGCGTTGTGTAAGCTGCAAGTCAGCTGTATATTCAACTGATTCAGTGCTGGACGCATTGCGGATGGGTCAAGAAGCTTTGCAGAAAGCAAGCTCGCTTCAGTTTTCAGGTAAAAGGATGCCCCTGGTCGTACCATCGCGTCTCACTCTGGCTTTGCTCAGACCTGACTAAGGCACAGCAACTGACGACCAACATTATCCCTCTCCTCACATCTGCCAAGGCCCTTCCCTCCTCTCATCCTCTCCTCGCCCTCACTCGCCTCCATCAATCCCTTCTCCTTTCCGCGTTTCCTCCAAACCTGACCCAGGACGCCTTAGATACCCTCATCCGTGCCAGTTTTGCATCAGCGACGGGGCTGGGCGCCGTGCTTCCGGCAGGCCACCCCGCCCGCGCACTTGCGCTCGCCGAGCTCGGCAAGCTCCTCGCAGTGGACGAACCCGCGCCTCCCACGAAGGCGACGAGGACGTCCACCTTCCCGCCGTCCGGCGCGGCCCGTCTGCGCCTCGCAGCTGAGACGCTCATCCGCGCACGGGACGAGCTGGTGATCAGCTTTGGGGAGCGAAATGGTGGCGGTGAGGTCGGACAAGAGGTGCGCGAGATGGTAGTGCGTATTGAGCGCGAACTTGCCGCATGGGATCAGGGGATACGGAACGTCATTGAAGACACACCAAAATTGAAGGGAGCTAAGTAGTGCCAATGGCGAGAATGGGACATGCCTCAAGTGCATTTGAAACGAGCGTGGCACATGACCATGCATATGTCGATTAAGTCGTGGAAATCGACGATCCTGTGGGCAAGGTAAAACAGCGAAATTGGCATGTTCTGTCTATGATTCGAGTTGGGCTGTACACCTGGGGTCCTCACATGATGTTTTAAAATGAAATGTTTGATCTTCGTCACAGATGGCGGGCACTGGCAATCGTGGTGCACGGCCTGACTTCTCACCACGATTGAACGTCTCATCGCACCACCATCATCTGTTGTGGGTTGGTACGCACGGATCGTACAATCGCCCGAGCCCGAGATAATGAGCTCCCCGTCTGGTGAGAACGCGATATAGTGCACGACTTCTACTAGCTGTATAATGCATCTAGTAAATCTTGCCCCGTGTGCCCTGGAGAATGTCCCAACAAGCGCCATATGCACGTTCTACTGAAACAGAATTCCTTAGGGGGGTATTGATGAATTCGCACGCAACTTTTCCCCACAGAGATGAGCCACAACAGAATAATAATTCTTTGGTTTTGGTAGTGAGCTTGGAATCAATCATGTGGATGATGTGGACTAAGGACGCTTCGGCAGACGCAGGTTCAATACCTTCCTCCGGCCTCGAGGTCAAAGTAACGGGTATTGCTGTATACGGAAATTTTGACGGGAGTTGTGAGATATGTTCAGCAAGAAATGTGTGCAATCCGACTTTGCCGATTACGTCCCCACTCACCTCCTCGGCGTCGATGGCGATAAGAATTCTATCACCGAGTTGCTAGTTCTTGAGCAGTTGAAGAAGGGATACAAGCAGTATAGCGTAATCTTGGGTACTGAGAAGGGCCGCATTTTTTCTTACAACACTCCCGAGGCCTGCTCTGACTAGGATAACAATTGGAGAGATCGTGGGCAATCGTCATGAACAGCTGATAGGCTTCGAGATAGGATCGCTCATTTCACAAAAGAACGAAGTAAGAGCCAACACATTCGTTGTTGAAGCGATGTACAGTTTCATGTGTTTGACGATGTAGCCCAAATGAGACCTTCGCGTGTTCCCGAAAGGAATACAGGGGGGAAGGGGAGGAGGGGAGAAAGTCCGCGCGTCCGGGTCATTTGTGCAGTGCAGGCGGACAGCGTTTCTCATCACCGAATCGCAAGCCTCCCTTGTAAGGCAGTTCTCGAATGTTTTAATCCAGCTCTATTCTGAGTACAGTAACTTCAGTGGCAACAGTAGCATGTGAGAGGAAAGACGAGTCTTGTGGGGTTGCCTGCAATTTTTCCATCGGCCTCACCGCCGAAGAAATTCCTCAACGCTCGCTCTCCTGGAAGACATTGTTATAACGACTGATAAAATGAGGTGATGACGTACCGAATCGCACATCCTCTTCTGTGTAAGATCCAACGAAATCGCGGCATTTGGGGACGAGCTGCAGCATGTCCTGGAGAATTTCTGCTTGCCTAGAGTCTGACCTGAGGGCTCTCAAAGCATCTGCCTTTTGATTTTGAACAGAAAATAGCTAGCGGCGGGTAAAGAGAGAATGAATACTGCATATCCCCAAACGGAGACACACCTCGGGGATCTTCAAGACACCCCATGCCTAGCTCGCAATTGGGTGGAACTGAAGAGGGAAGGAAGGTCAGCTCATATGTGATATGCTAGATTAGTCGTCATACTTGCGCAAATGGTTTGACGGTGTCTATCCACGTTGAGAACACGAATAGCATCTTTCCATGTCGCACAGGATCCGTTTTAGCTCTTGCCATGATTATGGCACGCACCATCTCCCTCAGAGGTAGGGATTTCTAGGTCAGACGCTGTGCCAGTGGAGATTGAGGTACTGTATTGATGGCAGGAACTTGAAGCGAGGAGGAACTCGCTCGCGCACTGGCACACACTTACGAGACGAGCAAACGCCGGTGGCTCCGCTTGATGCTAAAGTCCAACATGCTCGCCACCACTGCCCAAGCAATAGCAACGTCTACGTACAGGATGCCAGATGCATGGCTAGAAATTGTGAGACAAATACGAACCGCCGAGTCGGTTCCTCTGCTTTGCACGAAAACTAACACATACGAATGTTCCTTACCCTACCTGTTCCTAGACATGGCGTGTGCGTGTGCACCAAAGCGGGTGCTTTACCCACGATTGTGCCGCATTGCAGTGCGTAGCCATTGGGAGTTGGTCGCACAACCTGGCGCTGCAAAGCAGAGACAACAGAGGTTGTAGAATAGATGTACGAAATGGAGCGGTGGTTCGTTCTCCGTCGTGTGGAGCGGAGCGTTGCACATGACTGATTTCTCACAGGCGGACAGAGCGCAGAGCTCAATTGCTCATTGATCTGGCCAGTGTGATTCAAAGACTGCGTGATGTTGGATATTTTACCGGCTGAAATATCGTTGAACGTGCTATCTTATCTTCCAATCCCATCACTACTCCCCTTGTTCGCCGTCTCTCGTCAATGGCACTATTTCCTCTCCGAAAACCAATTGGCGATCTTTCATAGCGCGGCCATCATCCATGGGTACATAGAACCGGGATCCTTCCATCTAGAGGATGTTCTGGCCCAATTCTCGGGCAGTCCTTGGGAGGGTTCGACGGACTGGAAGGACTTTTGTGAGTTGAACTCTGTTTCTGAGAGCAAGTCCCTGAGATGATTTGTTATGAAGGCCGGAGGTCTTTCCATCTTCTTAGGAACTGGGAGGGTAAAGGGCGCGCTGTTGCGCGTCTGTTATCCCCGCCAGGTAACGACGTCCATCGCATCAAAGTCGATGAAAAGGCCGGAATATGCATCACGACCCACATGTTTGGTGGCCTCTCCGTGAACCATCTCTTCTCTAGCATTCTCCTGTGGTGTCTCCCTCCGGTGCGCAAGTCTCAGTCCTCCACCAGGTCTAAACCCCAGTGAATGGCAGGTCGACTCAACGGCGGTATTTTCAGATCTACGTTCGTCCCACTGCTCATTGTGAGTACGACAGCGGATATCTCGTATTCGACTGCGCCGATGGGCGGAAGGAAGTCTGGCGCCTCGCCAGTGACATTGACGCTGGCCAGATGGCCGCCTGTTCGCCACCAGACGAGGAACAGAGGGAGATGTCCCTGTTTTCCGCGAGGAGGTACGAGCAGTACGCGCCACGTGGTCACTTCCGGCCGTGGGCCAAACTGTCGTTCCCGGAAATCACCCGCGCGTTCCGACTCGCGTACCCGACGCTCATATGCACAAGTCGCAGACACGTCTTTCTGCATGACGTGCGCACCGCATCGCTCGTGCAGACGATCGAAGTCAATCTCAGAACCGTCCGCTACGTCGATGTGAATGAACGACACGTATTCGTGTGCGATCCGCATGCCGTGCATGTGTACTCACGCGCAGGCGGCACCGAGGTGCTTCAGATACAAAACAACGTCTCGGTCGTGCGCGTCGAGTCGTTGAACATCATTCCCGGAGACCCGTTTGTCATGCCTCTCGCTTTGTCCCCTGATTTGGATGACTCCTTTCCGGATTTCATAGCTGGTCTGTGCCCCTCGATCCGCAGCGCGCTGGAAGAATCTGATGCTTTTGGATAGCCCACGTATCCAGAGATGGTCGGGATCTGGTAGCCATGGCGTCCAGACACCGTGTCCTCCTCGTGCGAGATTTTGAACGTATCTGTCGCGGAGAGGCCACACTCAAGGACTGCGGATACGTCCTGCGTATTCAACCACACGATGTATGTCGTTATCTCGCTTTCGAGCACGGACGCTTCTGCGTGGCCACGGTCCGTATCCTACTCTTTTCTTGTATTTGTGCATTCCCATGTTCGCTCTTTGTTTCGTAGCTCTATGCGCTTTACATTTTCATCCTTGACTCTGGCCCTTCGGTAAAAGCTGTCGCAGTGCGACCCTATAGTTCTGCGCCTGCAGCGCACGACATCACTTGCATGCAGCTTACCAACCGTCGCATCTACTTTACGTGGGAAGATGCAAGGCGTCGAGACATCAAACTATTTGAAGACGAGGAAAGTACTCGAGAACTTTCGCCGCCCGTCACGCCTCCGACGGACATGCCATTACATGAGGCACTGTGGTTAGGGGAACTTGGTAGGCTTCCGACCCACTTTCTTTTCCAGGCTCGGCGCAACGGTGGGCTGACGTCGTCTGATAGAACCGCCGGAGGGTGTCTCCGTCGGTTGTATTGACTTTAGCTTGATGCCTGAGAGTTGAATGACCGCAGACCGAGTCACATCTTCACCTAGTGTCGCTGGACAGTCATACGTCGACCTCTTTCTTTGCCACTTTCCTGCTGCGTGTAAAACTATCTTCCGAAAAATATGATCAGTCTTCTGTGGAGAGCGATGATTTAGCATCCCGAACGGGAACTTAACGCAATTCGCGGACAAGCCAAAATGAACGCAAGGAGCATTTTTTCTAACAAATTTCAGATGAGCTCGCAGGGCATGATTACTCTACGGTCCGCTACACCTGCATCTCGCGAAATACATGACAACATGGGCTGCACCGCCTGGGGAACCATATCACATCTGGAGAGGTCATAAGGAAACATAAATATATAAGCCTAAGCGGTATCCAGGTCCAACGGTTCATCCAGGGCAATTTGCTCGTCCACTTCCAGGGCATCCGCAGCATCGTCGTCGTGGGCTTCTACCACGGCCTCGGTCAGGTCCTCCTCTTGTGCGTCCTCTTCCAGGGAATCGATCTCGTCGGCAGGGGACAATTCGATAATGGTAGTACCAGGAACTCCATGCGCAGAGGTAACGTCATTTTCCGGATCCTCATCAGCACCCTCTCCTCGAGCCTCCGCCATCGCACCTTCAAGTTCAGCGTCGTCCGTCACATCCTGCTCTGGAGCTTGATGGTCCTGGAGGTCTTCGCCATGTATGTGTATGTCAGGAATTGGGGCGAGATGGTGGTCTTCCTCCTGGAGATCCATATCGTACGCCTGGCTATGCTCTTCTGTGTGTAAACCAACATAATGACCGTGCTCCTCTGCTTGGTGTTCCTCTTCTCCGCGGCTTGACATGTCGACGTGTACGAAGTCACTCTCCGAATCATGTATCCCGCCCGAGGCCGAAGGCATTTGTGACATTGACTCGCGCTCTGGACTCGGCGAATGACTACCTTTGCCAAGCTCCTCGGCCATGATGAGCGCCTCACTGAATACCATCGTTCCAGTGCGATGGCGACCTTTACGAGGGCTTGGATTGCGATCAATGCCACCCAAGACATCAACGCCCAGGCCCCGGTGAACGCCACGGCCCCGGTCGTCGCTGTCATCCTCGGGGCCGGGTAGGTGCTGTGGGTCCACGGCAGCAGCAAGGAGGCGAGGCGGTTCGGGGTCGTCGTTGGCCATGGAATGCGTCGGGATAATAAGAAATTCTGGAGGAACGAGGTCGAACTTGCATGTTAGCGCCAGGAATCGGGCATAAAGCGACGATTCGGCTTCGGCCTGTTCGAAGACCTCGCGGTGGTGGAAGTAGGCATGAGCAAAGATTCGCCCGAGGCGGCGAGCGAGCGAGCCAAAGTGTCGATGGGAGGGAGGAGGGATACTGATTCTGCAAGCAAGGGAGAATGTCAAGCAGGCAGGAAAGGAAGCCGCTAACGTGACGCGCACCGTGATGGAAACGCGCGTGGGGAGTTGAGAAGCGCTGTTGCGCTGTCCACTGTGTGCAGAATGTAGTCGATAGCGCAGCATTGCTGCTGTAACTGTCAGAAATGACTTTCTTTTTTTTGTCTAGTGAATAACGAGACTCGCCTCCATTGCGCCATCGTTGCCGTGGGCGACGCACAAGTACATCCATTCGCCAGCCTTCATCTCTGGGCATGTCGCGCGCGTGCATTCCTGCTGCAGCATCGTGATCAGCGGATGAGAGAGGTCCTGTGCAAGCCGCCTTGGGGGACACACGATGAGCTACCGTGTATTCGTCTAGACACGGAATTTAGGCCTACCGGAGCTGCTCGTAAATCCAACATGCCTCGTCGACAGCGAACTCGTTTTTTACCTCCCTGTCTCCATCTGTCTCGTCACATAGTGTGGCAATGCCGTCGTCGGGAACGCCATCTGCATTATTCCGTGAATCAGGGACCGAAATTATAGCGGACACATCATGTATGTTCAGACGAATCGTTAGCGAGATGTATTCTTGCAGCTGGAAGGCGCTGTCCAAGGTGGAGAGAGGCGGAATACTTTTGATGGGATAAAAAGTGGATATCCTCGAACCCTTCAGCGGACGTTGAGGGGCGACGGCCATTGTAGGAAAGGCGAAGGCGAACGAGGCACCAGCGGAGAACAAGCCCGGTCACCTTCCATAAAAGGCTACCCATGGCTACTATCTTTGTCTGACCAGGGTAATGATGATGATATACAACGCACAGGCCACAGCGAAGGGCTGTAATAAGGCAGGTCCTCTCGCCGGGATACCCGTCAGTCTGAAATACACCCTCGGTGCTGCAGGTTTTGCCTCATGTCTCGGGTACCCCATCCATGTTGGTCCCTTTCCAGAAGAATGCTGCGATTGCCCGGCTCCTGCATGACTCCAGTGCTTATCCATCTATTAAAACCAACGTTCCTTTCTTTGAGTCGTTTTCCCATGTCTGGGGAGGGTGTACGAATCCTTACTCAAGCAAGCACTCACCTGGAGGCTCTACCGGAGGCGAGGCGGTGCTGCTTGCATCTGGTGGCCCCAGACTGAGCATTGGAACATATGTGGCAGGATCAGTGCGCATTCCTGCTCATTACAGTGGCATCTACACTATCAAGTCCTCTGCGAATCGTTTCCCCAAGGGCGGAAATGCATCTTCCATGGAAGGTCTATCCTCCCATGACTAGGACTCTGGAAGACTTGGAGACATTTTGGCGTGCTGTCGTTGATATGAAGCTCTGGGAATACGATCCCTCTGTACGTTAGCGTCGTCCCGAAGAACCGGCCCCTTTCATGATATTCGTCTAGTGCGATCCCATACCGTGGCGGACGGTCAAACTCCCCATGAAGATGAAGGTAGGGATTTTATGGGACGACAATTCGGGACTCTTCGACCCCGAGGTCTCATCGAACCTTCCAAATAGGTGTCGTGCCCCCCTCTCCCTCATGCTCTGCAGGATGTTATATCGTCTCTCGAGGAAGACGGACATGAAGTCATAGCTATGGTCGTGTCGTAGCCTCCTCATCTGCTCTGACATACTTTTAATCACGTAACTGCGTCTGGGCTCATCCGCTGGTGCGAGTCCAATGACCCTAACGCCGCGGTGGGCCACTTCGCGCTACGACTCGCGCACATCCTCACCAAGCTCTACTCCTGGTTCTACCACTACGTTCTTCGAGACCCGATCTACGCCACGCTCGTCGAGGGCTGGCACGTGCAAGATACCCAGGCATCCTACGTGCTCGTTGGCCAGCGCGAGAACTACCGCGCGCAGTGGTTCTAATACTGGCAGGACGCGCGGCTCGACTTTGTGCTTTGTGTACGCATCGCGCTGCCCGCGACCAGACATGGGGATAGCACGAGTCAGTGGAAGTCCTGCGGGTATACGTTCCTTTTCAACGTTATTGGTATCCACCTACCTCTCTCTTTTTCTTATTTTCATCACTCGGCGCCGTGCTCGAATCTAATGGTAGAGCATTTTTTGCCGTTGACTAATCGGCCGGCGCCATGGATCTCTACTCTCGCTCGTTTACATCTAAGTGGTATGTGTGAATACGCAACCCCATTCTTACTGAGGAGGCTTTCGGTGAGCTTCATCCCTTCAAGAACTTTCTCTTCTTCAAGACGTCTCCCGACAATCTGCACGCCGATAGGCAGCCCGTGCATGTCGTCAGCGTCGTACCCCACGATGCGTCCGCTTCGGTATGGTTACGTGGTCCGAACGCCGGCGAGAGCTTGTCAAGCGACCCACACTTGTAATGTGCATGTCGGCATGCAACTGGACTCAAAGATGTGGGACGACACCCGCTGAGAACCGTCTATGATCCAGATGTTTGGAGGGAGAATAAAGCTAATGTGTACAGCACAGGTAGAAACAGCACTGTCCCAAGTTGAGGATGCGCGGCAGTGGCGAGCGGGGCGGTTCAGTGCACGCCCTTTTTAGGCTTAGCGAGACTTGAGCTTAAGCGCTTAAGAAAACAATCCCTCGCCAACAGTACGATTGCAGTTTTCAGCCAGATGACCGTGGTGCTCTTTTCACACAAGTCGAGTTAAATCGTTAAGATGCATTCATCAATACAGAAAACTACTTTCAACTCCTCCTGTTGTCAATCACGATTAGACCTCCAGTTTCATACAATTTTTACCCTCGTCTGAATGAGTATCAGAGAGGCTGCCAAGGGCTACTTCAAACCCTTTTTTCAAGAGGAAGCACATCCAGTCATAGGCGCAAAACGGCAGCGTGCAGCGTGCTTTTATGTCAAGTACAAATCTACGGTCCATACTAATCGATTCTATTTTGCATGTGAACTGGTACAAGAATTGACGAAGGCACATCCTCGATGGCCACCGCCCCCTCCGTAAACTGAGGCTTGAACCCGTTGAGTATTGGCTCACAGTTCTTCATACCATGACCTAGGCCACATTGCAGTCAAAAATATAGCATCAGTTACTAAGTTACATCACACCCTATCTCTTTAAATCTCGCGCAATGTACGCCTACTCAAAACCCATCCGCTGCGGTATTGAGGGGTGCTGAGAGAGGGTCCGGTTTGTCTCTTTCGATGGTATAGCCGTACAGCATCTTCGAGAAAATGGCTGCAATCGATCTGTTGAAAAGGATGTCAGCTCAAACAACCGTTGCAGATCTTTGGGACTCACCGAGACGAATGTCTTTGAGAAAATTTCACGGACTTGGGCGAGGAACTGTCGCGTCGTCGTCGAGTTCCTGCACAGGGCGGGATTTGGAAACAGCGGCATTAGTGCCAATATGACAGGCAACGAACTTGCACATGGGACGGAGGTGGTCGCCCTACAGTGTGGACAGAAAATCTGTAAGAATTTTAACTGGTCCTTTACAAGAAATGTCACACAATGAGACACGAATCCCCGACTAAATCGTACAGGGGGCCGTATATCACCCCAGCAATGGAAGGAATCGTCGATCAGAATCGATCGTTGGGCACCTCTCGGGTAAGTCTTCGCAAGCTTTCAGGCAGTTGGCGATGATGATCGGTTGGCCCATGATACATACTGAGCTAACTGGGCCTCAAGGATACATGAGACGTAGGCGAGGAAAAAAGGGGGGAGATCAAGAAGAGAGGCACCATAGCACTCTTTGTGTTTAGCCCGGTGCGGCCACTGCAACTTGTTGGACAAGCCAATGACGTTACCGACTACAGGAAGTCTACGGGGCCCCACCAGAACACTACGCAGGCAAGGAACAAGGTAAAAACTACTCAGAGGGTGGAAAGTGCCATTGTGGGCGTAGGATTAGTAGCGTGTACGTGTACGTCTACGCATAGTGGGGCACCCATCAAGATGCCGCAAATGGTGATTTGGCCAGACCGTCGACGTCGATTGAACTAAATTCATGTCTGCATATTGTATGGAATCATCCTTGCTGGCACTAGCATGTGCTTCTGAATCCACGCGCATTGCGCCCAAGCGCGGGATGAGGTAAATTTGGTTGACAGGTCGACAGTTGACAGTGACAGCACCGCCAACTCGATCATGAGTAATCATCATGTAGATGTCTGCACTTCTGCACACTGCACAGGCTTCCATTCGTTTGTGTCTTCGGCACGACGCGAGCGGAAAGGAATTGACAATGACTAGTAGAGAGATTTCGAAAGGAGCTGCCAGCTAGCTGCCAAGTTGAAGGCAGTTGCATGATAAACAGGAATTTTCGTATATGCAGGACATAAATTCGTCAAGTTGAACGTAAAACACAGTTTCACGGTGATGATAGTATCAGCTTTTAGCTGGTTGATTTATGATTCGAAATGCATATGGTTCAGAACCTATCCATGATGTTTATCAGGTTTCGAATTTCCCAGGTCCAGTGATCTGCCGTAGAAAATCATCGGCAGACGAGTCGAGGACGAGAAAATTTTCAAAGGGATGAAACTCATCGAGGGCTTCCGCAAGAAGGAGGGTTATATACCCCTTGTAACATGTAACGATAGAGCATACAGAGGAATTCATGTTAGTGGTGTTGCAGCTGAGCAAATAACGATCATCACAGAGACGGCATATAGAGGTACCAGTACGAAAGTGTAGCACGCCGTAACACAGAAGAAACAACTACAGAGGTGGAGAGAGGATATATAGTCCATATATAAATAGATAAATAGATATAGTGCTTACAGCGAGGTGCAGAGACGAAAACAGCACGAGAAGTCATAGGGATTTGTCAATCGTCTTAATGATTGGACATTGTAGGTTCGTCATGTCGTCATCGCACGCGCAAGTCCCGCAACCGAGCCCTAACTTCATGCATATCGCGCTCCTCCCACGTGTTATGGCCAGTGACGACGACAACCGGAGGCCGTGTCAGCAGCGACTCACGCCTCACCAACGCTGACGACGACGAGGCTTCTGGTGCAGTCTGTGGGCGGTGTAACTGAACCCCGGTTTTGGATTTGGACCCAGGGC
>QFEA01010380.1:0-10705 GCA_003315975.1 Lactifluus echinatus
GGGGGGGGGGAACGCAGCGCATGGGCACGCGCGGGTTTGGCTCGTCAGAGATGGCAGATATGGGTATGTAGGAGCGCTGGTCGTACCGATCAAAGATGTAGAGGCAGTAGATGGTCATCGCGGACTCGTCCGCCCGGTCCTGGCGGAGATTAATGTGGTGATTGACGGAATGTAAGGATTGCAAGACACACGGACTGTAATCTGTGTCTGTGTATTCAATGAGTGCCCCGCCCAGGCCGGGCCGGGATGGCCCGTCGAGACCCGCCTTCCGCTCGCGCTCGCTTCCGCTTGACATGGCTCTAGGTCTCTCATTGCCAATTTGCCAACATCGGCCGCCGTGAGGGTGAGGTCGGTCAGCGGTCAGCAGGAGTTCAAGTAGATATGTGCGCTCGGCCTCCACACCCATGTCAGTGATGTCGATGGGAACTTAATGATTCCCGAACAAGAAGAGAATTATGTGCTGTTCCCTAGGCAATGCCGAGGCTAGGTTTACCACATAGTGTACGACTAGTTGGATCCTCGTTGTCATGATGTAGGTACCATTAAATCAGAGCAAGGCCAGATAGGGCCAACCACCTGACACGAGGCACATCGACTCTAGAGCTCTCCTGCTGTCCTTCGCCGGCATTAGTTCTACGTGAAAGCTGTCTACTATACAATGTAAAATTACTTCTAGACCGAGCATACTACGCCGGGGAAAGATCCAAGCAACAGCATCACACGCCAAGCATTCGCATATATGAAGCGCGTTCAGAGTCCTCCGCAGCACTAGAGTTTTTCACCTTGAAGGCTTTTTCGTCCACATCCAGATTTGATCGCATGTCATAGTTGGCAACAGGTGGGGGCGCTTTGCCAACGCCCATGTTGTGGTCATCATACAACGGGAGGTCGTCGTGCATGCTGGGCTTCTGGAACCCTTGGCCGGCCATGGGAAAACCGTTACCAGCACCTGAGTCGACAGGGCCGTTGATCCACTACCACCCGTTAGCACGAGAGATGGCTGTAGGCGGGACAGTAACATACCGAGGGCATGTATGCTGCCGGGTGGAAGTATGATGGGGCGGGCTTGTCGGGAGTCGAGATAGTCAGGCGCTGTATAAGCAGGTGAACAAGGCACGCACGCTGCGTGATGGAGAGGCTTTGCAGACTACGTACGATGCGAGAGGAAAAACTATGGATTTTCACTGTCCAGACGGGCACGGGCACCCCCGGTAGGCAGCCACGGGCGTCCTCTGCCTCCCATTGCTTGACAAGAGCGGTCGCACGTGTTTGACCCATACACTTCCATACCAGGTGGGGCCCAGAGAAAAGGAATACAATGCCAATTGCAATGACGAGGACTATGGTATAGGTTTGTTGGCGCGCATCCTTATGTCCCATGTTTTTTGAGAGCGCTTGCGTGATGGGGTGTTGCAGTACCGCAGGAATGGTGAGTGTTGCTCTGTGGGACATCCAATGCTCAGCTCGCCGGCCAGCCCTCGCCAATGGGGTGGTTGATAGATCAAGGCAAGGTTACACTTACATGAGCATCGACACGAACCAGCCTATTTCAAGCATAGGTTTACTGTAACGAGACGACAGGCGGATGAGTTGCGGAATGCGCTTTGCCCAGGCATCGGCATTGATCTACTGTGTCGATGAATTTCGCAAAAGATGACGACGGGAGAGTACTGACATGATCGCGTAGCGCATGGGGCAAGGTAGGGATTGAGCTGGTGTGGTCAAGATGCTACAGACAGATGCGTAAGTGCAAACCGACTTCTGTTCAGTAGGAACGAACATAGACGACTTGACCCGGAGACTCTAAAGAGAGCAAAGAAACGCTCATCACGGAAGCGGAGATGTCAGTTTTTTGGAGTGAGGAATGAGCAACAAGCAACTGGCAGCCCAGCTGTCAGGAGTAAGGATAGTGGGGAAATCGAGCCAGCCGAGGGGAGATGGGCGCAGAAACCAGTCTGTATGGTCGATAAGTGAGGATAACAAGTATATAAAAAGGAATAAGAACACTGCCAGACGGCATCAGTGACACGGAGAGATCCGTACTGTGCCAGTACCGATGGTAACTGATGGGGATGTGTCGTGGTCGCCGCGGAGCGACTCGACTGACTGACAAGTGGAGTCTCCATTGTAATTGATTACTACCATAGCCGCTTTCTTTGTTTCGTATCACAAGAGAGTATCACATTTGTACCATGTTTCTGAACCTCCCAACGGGTAATCGATACAGCCTCATAGAGAAATAATCCCGAGTATTGCCCCATCTCAACCCCTCGTTCATCGCAACGTCAATATCATCCCATTCAATGTTGATTCCAAGTTCGGCAAGGTGGAGTTCGGCCAGGTGTGAATACACATCGTAGAAGAGGGCATCTAGTGGCACCACAACCTGCATTAGTTGAGATATTATTCAAGACAAGCAAGACGGACTGGTCGCCCCCAAACCGTTGAAAAAGCTGAATCTGGCATCAGGACCCGCGAGGAGCTTTGGGACATGGCTGAAAAAATGACGCAAATCTTGGCGGGAGCAAGCGTTAGAGTGGTATGACAATCACAGACGGGCATATATCTGAACCTCACCTTCATACTCCTCGGAGAATGTGTCGGTGAACACAGCGTCGAACACTATGTCATCTAGCATCTTCGTACCCACGAAGTCTTGCCATTTGCCCTCAAGGACGACGACTCCCTTCTTGTCGTACCATCCCTGTTCACGCATGTACCTCAAAACATCCGGGTGGGCTTCAATTATAACGTGCGACGAAGGCGAAACGGGCAATGCCTGGAAGTATGAATCGATCTGAGTACGCATGTAAGCCCGAGGGGTACTACAGAATACGTGCGGGATACCCACGATCCCTAAACCAAAGCCAACATTCAGAACTTTCAGCCCCGTCTCTGCTTTAGGGTGATCGCCGCACATCCTGCGCACCGTTTCTTGCACTTAAAATACTGACGCGCTTGAGCCCGCAATACGACTCGCGTTACAAAACAGAACGTACTAATCTCGCGCTCCCAACCCATCATAACGCCGACCTCGATATCACCGCTCTGAATGACACAAATCTCTTGTCCATGAGCATCGACAGTATACCGGAGGTGCGACGATAAAAATTTGTCGGTGGAACCTAGTGCAGTATCGTCCTCTTCTTTGAGCACAAGTGCATCAGCTTCTGCGCCGCGAGAGGCAAGTAGCTGAAGAATGAGTTCTGCAGGTACTGGGTTTAAGATATAGTAACCTCCGTAACGTATATGAAAAACACACCGGAGCGGATGCCTGCATTGCGGATCGCACCATAGCTCTCCTCATCGTTGAAAGAGAGCGCGATGTCACCTGCAGTGTTCCCACCGTTGTCCGCTGCAGCGCCGGCTTAGTGGTTTGTCCGCGTCGGCGGACAGAACGAAGGCCTACCGGAGTTCCACAACGCGCCGTGCTGAAGGAGCCTTTTGACGAGTTCCGCATCTTCGACGCTCGCGGCTGCGTGCAGCGCCGACCACCCGTCTTCGTCTTGGTACCAAATCGGTGCGTCCTCATCCAACAGCTTCTGTACGTCCTCAATCGACGAGTATCTAAGAATCGCACTGATGAGTGCCTGACCGCGCATCGCAAACTCGTCTTTGTCGGCCTCTACGTGGTCCGAGTCATCAGAGGCAACATCACCGTCTGTAGACCTTTTGCAGTCACCGACTGTGGTCCGATGTTCAGTCATGGCGTTGAAAACTTGTCGCATTGCATTCACATGCGAACTCAAACTCAATAGAGGCCAAGGCATCACGTGCTGTCTCATCGGAACACAGGTCATATGCATGATCATGGTGATCATGATTGTATCATGATCGTCATTGCGCCTCCGACTCGACCTCGACTTGGTGACAGTTTACGTCTCACATGGCAGTCGGCACCCGCATTCAAGGACAACCGATCGCAATCTGCCAACAATAAAGGTAGATCCACAATAATGTACCTCCATCGTTTCCGAGTAGCTCTCATGGGTCGACAGAATGTATCACGGGGTACTTCCATCCAATTGACACAGATTAAGTGTTGTGAGGAAGAAGGTAGATGGGATGACTTTCCAATTCGATACGTACCTTTGACACAACGTTTCCAAGGCCGATTTCGGGAATCAGCCTAGCGGAAGCGAGACGCGTAACTTACCGTTGTTGTTGTTGGTTTGGTCAGGTGGAAAGCGGCTACACGTCCAAGACATCAAGCGGGAGGAGAATACAGAGCTATAGTTAGCTACGGGCATGTGTCTAAACATTAAACGCCCAGACCCACGATCGGCCAGGGAACGGGTGGACAGTCAGTCCGCTTATAATACCCATGTTATAGAGTAGAATTTTTTTCCACATGATATGAGAACTGCTAGGCAAGGGAAACAGGTTGAGTAGACCGCTGTGATTTTAGATATCAAGATCTCTGGCAAACGGCTGGCTGCACATCGTCATACGAAAGGGATCCCTGTTCATACAGTAAGCAAAGAACTAAACTGGATGTAGACAAGCAAGTTATTGACTTGACACAGACGCGCAGGGTAAATGTTTAGCAGAGCGTCCGCGTTTGAGTGGCAGAGTGGGGCCATGTTCATGATGAAATTTGATTCGTCCGGTATCCCCGTGCCAATCTGTACGAAGAAAGAACACAGCCCGCTATTGTATGACGTTGCGCTAGCTATAGTCTAGTCTACTGCAACCGAGCACCCATCGTCTCGTCATCACAAATCTGAGTAGCAAGCCCGTTTCGAACCATACAACGCGTCACTAGGGGCTGAAAACCATAGTTGTCAATGGATACCGTGTGTCGAATCGATCACTAGAGCAAAGAAGGACCGGTGTTGGAAACACGAATGGCAAAACGGGATACACTACCATCGGTCAGTCATCCTCATGAATCACGATGGTAGGTGTCGTTCCAATCGGTACGCTAGGCGGCAAAGCAGGATCGTGTTCGTCACCTGCTGATGCGGGCTGCGGACCAGTCTCTTCTTCGGAGGCGCCCTCCTCCTCGTCGCCCTCTTCTTCGTTGTCCTCACCCGGCTTCCGGAACACGACCTCTTTCCCATTCACCACCCGGCGCTTCTTCGACACCTGGTCCTCGCTCACGGTCGGGGCCTTTCCTGCACCATCTGCAGGTTTGGCGCCCTTTGCCCGCTCTTTCTTCTTCTGCCTTCTTGCGCGGTTTTTTGCCGTCTTGGCTTCGGCCTCCTCCTCGCGCTGCCTCTTCCTCTCCGAAAATTCACGCGATACAGATTCCTGTTTGACGTAGTTGAGAGCCGTCTAAATCCGAGTGCAGAACGGAAAGACGGACCTTTTGTGAGCAGTCCTGGATGGCTTTTAATCGCTCGTACTCCCGACGTCGACTTGCTTTGTAAACATGAAACTCGCCACTTCCTGCGCCAGCGCTCGAACCTTGAACATTCTTCATCATATCACGGGCAGGGCGTATCAACTTCTCTTTCGGTGGTGGAGGAACCGCCACTGGCTTTGAGGGATCTTTGAGCAGGCGTTCAAGTTGTTGACGTTGTTTCTCATGGGCATTGCGTGCATGTCGCGTGTCCGAAGCAGAAGTGGGTGCTGGCGATGGCGAATGGGACTGGGACATGATGTAGACAGTTAAAGAAGTGAACCGGATTTAGGGTTAGGGTCTAAGTACAAGTAAGTGCTGCCAAAATTCCTTTCTTCACCTATAAAGTCACCGTATGGCCTTCTTCACAACACTATACTGCGTGTTGGCTGCGTTCGTCTGGAATGATCAGATCAGGACCAATATCTAAGAATTCAAGTAGAGCCATCAATACAAGCGCCAAGCCATGCACTTCTGGCGGTCGATGGTCTGCAGCTGCAGCGCGGGATGTAGAGCTCGTTGCTCTAGAAAAGGGGGTCAATCCGGGTTTTATATCGTTCCTGTCGCATGTATGTGGTGTATTAACGCGGACAGTTGTTAATAATTGTCGCAGAATCAACGACTCGAATGAGCTGGTCTGCAGTCCGTTCAACCCTGGGAATCATCGAGACTATTAAAAACATATCACGACATTGGCGGGTTTCGAACCTGCACTCCCAAAGGGGAATAGGATCGGGCCCTGTGTGTACAGTACAACAGACAGATCTGCGAAACTCACCGAGATGAAGACAAGAATGTTGGGGCAGCGTTCAATGAAACAGCGCAACATAATGTCATCGAGAACATCGAAAGATTGCGATTCGATGGTCCAAGGACAGCGGAAGGGAACAGCATGTAGAAACGCACGTAAGATCTCACAAGCATTCTGGCAGTCGAAGACCCATGAGGGCGCATGTAAGGTTTCTTGGTCTCGAAACAAAACTGTCGACATACTGTATCTACCGCTACTTTCGCGTGCAAAATCAGGGCTATGCAATTGACGATTCCTCAGGCGCTACTAGGAAAATGAGATTTTACCAAAAGAAATACCACAACACCAGCAAGTTTCGAACTTGCATTCTCAGGGGGGATGGATTTCTTGTCCATTACCACTTGGCTCTGCTGTCTTCTTCGTTCAGGTTAGTCCTGCTCCTATCCCACGTTGCGACGGCTTTCAAAAAGGGAATTCATTCATTGGAGTTCAGATAAAATGCAGGAAAGCGCGACAGAATGAAGAGCGTAGACACGCAAACTCATTCATATTTCATGGTCATTGGCTGGAATGGAAAGTGACTCAGGCCGGCCCGCGCGGGTGTGATCTCCGACTCCGATGACAAATTTCTAAGGCTGAGGTGGTCGAACTTGAAATTGTCCACGTCCAGGGAACAGCACGCAAGAGATGGACGTCATGCGACGTCAGACAAGCAGATGGACATCCCACAGAGGATATTTGCCTCGAGGCAAAAGGGAAGAATGCAGGGTGCCGTCCGAGACCAATCTCAATTTGACGATTTTAAATTTTTTTGGATTGGATATGCATGCGAATGTAATAGTTTTGCAGTAATACAGAACATAAAGACAACAAATGCATCAGACAACTGTTCCGTGGTGAATAAAAGCGACAATCGAGAAGGCCAGACAATGACGCACGGAGTACAGCGTTGATGCAACCGTCATTTTCGGGGTTGTTCGTGATTTGCGCGTATTTGCCAAACACGACCTTGCCGCCAGCGGTGACCATCCCAAGTTCTGACACGTTAACTTCGATGACGGTCCCTTTGGTGAGAACACCAAGTTGGGTGTACATCGGAGACTGAGGGTTTTTCTTGACACCTAAGATTTGAAGCTGGAAGGTAGCCTTGAGATCAGCTACTCAGGAATTGTTGAGCAAAAAAAAACGAGCAGAAAACAAAGCAAAGGGGGCGCACGATGTGTGACGTTAGCCTTCTTGTACCGGAGAGCCATCGGCCGTACGAAGCGCTCCATTTTGACTGGCTTACGGGTGAAGCCTTCTCCGACAAAGGTAGCCTTTGTGACCATGCGCTTCCAAGATTTTTTCTTGCTCTTTCCGGTCCGCATGACCTTGAACATCTCATCTTCTGCGATGCCGCGGACCTTGGGTAAAGGTACAGCATACTTGGCTGCCTTGTCTTTTCTCTTTTGTTTGATGGCAGTAGACAACGCCTTGGCATCCCTTTGACCTTCGCGGTCGAGCAAGAAGGTAGGCAAGGCGCCATCAGGTACGTTGGAAGAGTCCTTCTGCTTGACATTTCGTTCGTCGTGGGCTTTGAGGGTCTTCTTAAGCTGCACCTTCTCGGCATGTCGTTTCGCGTGAAGTAGTTTAGCCTTGAGACCAAAAGCTTTTTGTGCAACAGCAGACTGCCTGTGGACTGCACGAGCTTCGCGCTTCCGTCTGTGCAAAATAAGGTGGAAGGAAAGATGATGAGAGGGATGGGACACGCACTTGCGTTCGTGGTAGTCTAATCGGCGGCCATGGCGCTTTATGTGCTCCTCTATATATTCATTCTAGAGAGGTGCTTAAAGAAACAGTTCAAAGATAGATCAAACGAAATACCTGAGGCTGCAAGAAAGTCAGTGATAGTGAATGTGGGACGCAGACTAGGAGATACGGACCATGGCCGGGAACTGACAAACTGACCAGACCAGAGATTGACGCGTGTCACTTGACTTATGCAGCAGCAGCAGCAGCACAGCACACGGCACAACCCACACCCACACCCACCTCAAAACTCAACAACTACAATGTGGCAGGACAGCGCAGCATATGAGGCTTCCTCCTCGCAAAACACCTACTACGCTCACGGGAGCCAGCCAAACGTGCCTCTCCAATTTTACGACCAGTCCTCTTTCTATCCAGGTTCCCGCTCGAGCCTCGAGGGAAATGTCGCTGCCGCACAGGGCTCCATAGTACAGTCCGGCGCGTCAGGTTACACGGGCAGCATCCAGCCTGCTGGAGGATGGTGGACCGCGTTCGGAACTGGCGGGTTCGAGGGCGAGCCTCCGCTGCTTGAGGGTGCGTCGTTGGTAGTCACCATCATGCGTCCCTGCTCACCCCCGCCTCTCCGCAGAACTCGGCATCAACTTTCCTCATATAGGCGCCAAGTCCATGACGGTTCTGAATCCCTTTCGTCGTGTTGACGAGCACATCATGGACGACGCAGACCTTGCCGGGCCCCTGATCTTTTGCTTCTGCTTTGCCACGTTTCTCCTTTTCGTACGTATGGCTTCCACGCGTCATACTTCACATCCGCTGACAGCTCACACAGTCCGGAAAGCCACAGTTCGGGTACATCTACGGGCTTGCATTACTAGGCTCCATTAGCCTTTATTGCCTCCTTAACCTGATGTCCGAGCAGGGAATTGACGCATATCGCGTTCTCTCAGTGCTTGGGTACTGTCTCTTACCCATGGTTGGCGTTGGCGCACTTAGCGTTGTTATCACCTTGGAGTATGTGACTATTCCTCACTTGTCTCTTCTCTCTGACATGCAACTCGCAGCGGCATGCTGGGTTACCTGCTTTCCTCTTTATCCATTGTCTGGTGTACCTATGCCGCGTCCGGTATCTTTGTCGCCGTTCTGCGTATGTCCGATCAACGTCTCCTCGTTGCATACCCCGTCGGGCTTCTCTATGGCTGCTTTGCATTACTCAGCGTTTTCAACGTGGGCGGGTCCAAGTAGCTCACTATCCCTCTTGTATTTGTCGTACCCGGGCTGCCAGTGCAATACACATTGTACCTGCTAAAGTAGTGACAAGAACTAAAACAAAACGATAATAATAAATTAATCCTGCAGCCTATTGTGGTGACGAATGGTTCAGCTGTTGGCTGTACAATTTTAGTAATGCCCGCATGATCTCTTCGATTGGCATCGTGGCGTATTCGTGCACGTATTGCGGCAGTGCGTCTTCAAGACTAAAGCCTGCCTTCTTTGTGAAGAACGGATGCATCACATCAGGCGTCGCTTCGCCCAGCTGTCGCATGTGTAGCCGTTCAATACGCCGATGCTGTGGCTTGTAAACGAGGCTCTGCAGAGGTCCTGATGACGGGGCCGACGCGATGGGGCTCGGAGGAGGCTGTGAGCTGGTGGAGGGGGACCCGGTAATTTGAACACCTAAAAATGATGTCGATGTACCGCGAGAGGACGTAAAAGATTCGATTGGCGGTGAGAGAATATGGGACCCGCCGCCGCTCCTATTTGTCATCGCAGACATCGAATATGTTCCCTTGTGACGTCTTTCTACTACAGCATCGGAGCGGCTTAACCCCCGAGGTGACCGAGGTGATGGGTGCCAATCGATGGACGGGATCGTTATAGAGAGAGAAGCTACATCGGGGGGCGACGATTCGGTGACTGTGCGTCTGCGTGCTGGAGTTGATATCCCCGAAGGCGTTGATGATTGAAGCCCAGGAGTTGGGCGACGGTCGAGCGAGCCTCGGGCCTGGTTCATCTCGCGCGCAAGATTCTTACGCAAAAGAGTGAGCCAAGAGTATAATGCGACGTTCAGCGTGATGAAGATGTCCTCCTTCCTGGCCGCAGTTATTTCTCCCCGAGCAAACTTTGACACAAAATCATATTCGAGGACACCGCCTGCTTCCTCGCTCCCCATTTCCATATCCATAGCCGGCAGTTCGAAGATCGTCGAGACAGGCATGTCTTTTCGTATAGAATCAAGCCATTCCCGTGCATCCGTTTGAACATTAGCGGGGACCACACCATGGTTGAGCGGCCCGACGCGAGAAGTTGACATGCCGGTGAAAGCGAGATGCAATTTCCGTTTCGCGGGAATGTCGCCGGCCTCGACGATGAGGTCTAGATCTGCACGCAGCTCAGTCGCGTTAAACGACGCCATCTCGTTGTCTTCCATTGTTCTCGGAAAGACGACGAGCCTCAGGGATTCGAGCGAGAATTGCATCCGCTGCTGCACAACATATGAAAGGCTGCCTTCCTTCTCGCGTAAGCGCGTACGTGCTGTCTGGAGCATGGCATTGGCGAAAGCGGAGAGTGGGTTGTCCGGCTTGGGTGACTGTGCTACGCGGAACGCTTTCGACTCGCGCGCAGCGCCTTCTCGCTGCACCTGGAGGTTGGCCGTGAAGCGTGAACCGTAGGAAAAAAGCTTGGGTATGGTGCCCACGGTACCCACGGCAATAAGCTCGGTACCAGAGACAGTAAAGGACAGACGCAGTAGTCGATCAAGGACAGCCACTTGGGGGGACATTTGGGACCAATCATCCCAGACAGTGACATTCAGGGGCTCAGACCTTCAGAGGGGATGAGATACATAACTTCTGCAAATGAGACCA
>QFEA01010418.1:0-10039 GCA_003315975.1 Lactifluus echinatus
TAAATGGCATTCGCAAGCGAAAACTCAGCTAGGTCCTTGGTAACGTCATCTTCCATTTCATATGCCTTGAATCCAGCTGAGTGAGGTCAGAGGAATGAAATGACCGAATGGGTAATGAACCACTTCACCCACCTGTCTCCTTCATCACCTCTTCGTTCAAAACTTCCACGACATTGGCCTCATATGATAGTGCGGATATGAACCTATTGTACACAATAGCAATGGCGTCATATTTGATACCACTCTTTACGATCAGGTCTGCAACGCCAGCTGCGTCTGCGAAGGTTGGAATATCGCGTCCGATTTGGTTGAAAGTCATGGACAGATTAGAAGCGAGAGCGCGTGAGAGTTGAGCTTTGGATTTGTCGCCAATAACTACGATGGGGGAATCGGGTGACCCGCCATTTTCCCCAGTGGCAATGGAACGACGCGTTGCTTTCGAGACGGAAGAGTGAATACCGCCGCAAAGGCCCTTGTCTGAAGAAATGACGACAAAGAGTTTGCGCTTTGGGGCTTCCTCAGGTTTAGCATTCTGGAAGACCTCTACAAAGATATGGTCGTTAATGAGTCCGGCAACGCGTAGTAGAAGCAGTCTACCGGAGTTTGCGATACCATACTGCTTCCCGCTCTGCATCGCACGCTGTGCTTTTGAGAGCCTGGTCGAGGCAATCATTTTCATGGACTAACATACGACAGTAGGTCACTATACATTGCATCCATGTTTGAGAGATAATTGCTTACTTTGGTGATTTTCTCAATATTTCGGACAGATTTTAAACGTAGCTCGAGTTCACGGAGGGTTGCCATGCTGCGCGCACTTTGAGGCACAGCGCCAAAGGGCGAGTGCTGCACAACAAAACGAGCTACCGACGACTGTCTGGCATACATCGGATTAGAACTAAATAGTAAGGAGAGGGAAGTGTGGGGGAATGTATGCGCTGCTCAACACGTCACTTGGCGTCCGGGGTCGGGTTGGCGGTCTTCGTCACCGGGTGGCGCAAGTTTACGCTCCGACAGAAATATCCCGGAAATTGCCCTGGATAATTCGTCCAGGGCAATCTCCGGGATAGGGATAGCGTAAGCTCTCACCGACCCGCTAATCTACAACTACACAACTACACTGCCATGGCTGACGGTCCGTTCTTTGACCCTTCGCTCAAAAAGCGTAGCAAGAAAAAGCAAGTCGCATTCTCAGAGGATCCTCTTGGAGCCGATGCAGATCCTACTGTACCCGCACCATCTCTTGATGATGCAACCGATCTCGGTCCCAGAACTGTGCACGAGCAAATGAAACAGAGCGAGGCCGGTACAGATGAGACACCGTCTGAGCCCAAGGAAGTCAGGGAGGAAGATGATTTCAAGGCAATGTTCGGTGACTTGAAAAAGAAGAAGAAAAAGAAGGAGATTCCTCTTGACTTGGTGCGTCAATCGCTGTCTTTCACTCCTGTCAACCGATGGTCGTACCCATACCGCAGGGTGAAGACGGCTCTGGAACATCCACCCCGACTACCAATGCACCTTCTACGACCCTTGGCGTCCCAGAGGATCTCGACTTTTCGGATCTGAAAAAGAAGAAAAAATCTTCGAAGAAAAAGACTGCCTTTGACTTGGAAGCATTTGAGAAGGAATTGCAAGAATCGAAGAGCAAGGATGCCAATGCTGAAGATGACGAAGATGTTCCCAATGGGGAACACCTCAATGACATCGATGAGGCAGAACTCGGAGATGATGTTTTCGACCGCAATGAGGCACCAGCTGGTGTGGACCAGGGAACGGAGCCTTGGCTTGGAAGCGATCGGGACTATACCTACCAGGAACTCCTCACCCGGTTTTATGCTTCCCTCCATGCTTCAAACCCATCCCTCCTTAGTTCCACCGGCAAGCGATATACCATTGCGCCGCCTTCCATCCACCGCGAGGGAAACAAGAAGAGTATCTTCGCAAATATTAGTGACATTTGCAAACGAATGCATCGTCAGCCTGAACACGTCATACAATATCTGTTTGCTGAATTGGGAACAACTGGCTCGGTTGATGGGTCGGGGAGATTAGTGATCAAGGGTCGATTCCAACAGAAACAAATTGAAAACGTGTTAAGGCGGTACATAGGTAAGCCATGACACCTTTCATGCGCCGACTAGAATAATCTGACATGGTGTTAGTGGAATACGTCACGTGCAAGACGTGCAAGTCGCCAGACACACTCCTGACAAAGGAAAATCGCATTTTCTTCATGGCCTGCGAGTCTTGTGGTTCCCGGCGATCAGTGAACGCCGTCAAGACCGGGTTCCAGGCCCAAGTTGGCAAGCGCAGCAGAAACAGAACCGGTTAGGGGTTGTGCGTGTGCATATGATGAGGGAAATGTCTTTAGCGCACACCCATCGCATGTTGTACTTTTTTTTTCACATTCATAACCAGACACCGACTTGACAGGTATGACTTGAACGTGCCGGCTGCCGGCTCAGCTCACTTCAAATTCTCCTCCACTTTGGCGTCGGGTCTCAACTCCCGCCTTGCTTTTCTGCACTAGGATGTGGCGATGTATGATCTCACTAAATCTATGCCCGCTGATCTTCAACTTATCTCAATATCTGTCCACCACTTTCTTCTAACTTCCTGTTTTCCATCTCAGTGATTCGCTTCGGACTTTGGTTGGTCTAATCTCTATAAAGCTAGCGCGCCTTGAGGCTTCCGCCACTTTGTGAAAGCGCTCACGATTTCCCTCAAAAGCCAGCGTTTTAGAGGAAGTAAAGCTCCTGGTCCTCTCGATGGCATCCTCCACTCCTCCCTCATTATCCCCATACCCCCCAACAGATGCACAGGCGGTGCAGATTTTTGCGCGTACTGCGCAACTTGAGCTGCTCGATTTCGTGCGGTCAATGATAGAGCAGCGACAACTTCGAGATCCGATGGGGGGAAAGGCCAAGGCAGGAGACAAATTTATGGTCGAGGTGGACCAATTTGTCATCGGTCTACGGGAACCCCAATTCGAGAAGTGTGAGTGATCTTCGAAGTCGAGGAGAAACTTACAGACCCCGGCAACGTGCAGTTCCTGATTTCCTTGATTTCAGGTGGTTCATATGATAGTTTTGGAGATCGCGTGTACATGAAGGCATACCGTCATAAGCTTGGTGAGCGAACCACGACCTTTGTGCTCCGATCCGTGGACTTAGGGGTTTACCCAGATACGCCCCCTGAACGTCGCCTGTTAAAGATTGTTTGGTCCTTTGAGATTGTGTGGTCCGGTGCAAAGAAAATATATCGCGTATACGCTTACTTTCCCCTTCTTGGGAATGGGCGGGCGCAAGGGCAGGAACTTATGAAAGCTCTCGTCCAATTACATCCAATTAGTGAGTCTCTTTTTTTCCTATATATATATATAGTAATGACACGCTGTTAACACGCGCTGCGAAGCGCCCCGACTTTTAGGTCCGGGAGGCACGAACATATTATCAGGGTAATATTCCTGTCACCCGTTTTCGGGCTATCCGGCCACGGAGCGGCTGCCGAATAATGGGCGCTGCGGCTGCGATTAAAGCACAGCCTTTTATTGATCACGATGCTATCGGGAACATCGATGGGATGGGTCACGTAATAATTTGAGAGGTCCTGCAGCAGTTCTCCACTCCACCCATCCTTACACATTTGACATCTATGCATCGGAAGAATCCTCCACATGTATCCATCCTTGTACCGTCCATATTTCTGGAATCGTATTTTTAGGCGGATAAGTCTCTGTGGCCAACCCACGCGGTCATAGTTCAAGTTGTGTGTGTGGAGTTGACAGCATCATGCGGCTAACTCCAAAAAGATAAATGACACGCGCGATTGCAACACCTTCTCGAAGGATCGTGAATTCCAATATTAAGTACCTTAGCGATAGACGTCGGCTCTACAAAATATTGAAATTTGACCGAGAAAGTTGTAAGTACAGGTTAATAGCACCGATTACCGCGGCCTTGCGGCGTTCTTAAACAAGCGCTTTCATATGCATCGGCCCTCAGCGGGCGGTGCAAACCAAAAACCAGTCCCCCTTGAACTCTTCATCCGTTCGAGTCGTGTCTCGGGTCCATGCGGCGTCTGTCGGCTCTGAGTTTTGAAAAGAAAGCCAAACGTCAGCGTCGTATTCATTCAGTGTGATCGCAAGCTGTTACCGTCCACAGCCGATTGTCGCTGACGACCCTTGTGAGGCAAGGTATCTCTTCAAAAAGCACCCCCACGCGATCGTTGGTAAGCGACTTTCGCTTACCGTGCGTTCCGTGTTCGACCACGTCAATGAGGGTTTGCAAGGTGGCATTGCCAGCCAGCGTGGACGAAAACGCGTACTATGAATCGCGTCCAGCCCCGAGACACGTTGACAAATCCGGCACGCTTACAATGTCATCCGCTGGCACGGAAATGGCAAGCTTCTCGATCCCCTCACACTCCATGAGGTTTTCAAGACCGTCAGGGTCGAGCGTGAAGCCCATAAATCGTAGACTCCGTAAGTGTATACCGTGCATCTCTACAATCTCATCGATCAGAGTGGCGGGAAACGTTTGTTGATCTGACAGGCGCAACGCTAGTGAGGCGAGGTGCGTAAAGCGCGTGAGAGACAGCAACGAAGTAATCAGAGAGTCTGGCACGGCCGGTCTCTCTGGATCAGACGGTAATTTACAAGTCACTAGTTCAACCGCGAGGTGCTTGAGAGCTGTCAGCGAGGTCCTTGGCAGATTTGAAGCGAAATCCTGTAAGAAGTGTCAGATGGCATATGGATGAGCACGGTGAGAAATTGATCGGGCACGGGTTGGATCAGGAGACACGGGTAAAACCGGACGAGATGCGGCCCCATCGCTACACGGAACTACTCCCGTGTTTGTACTCATAGTCAAGTCAGTGCGATTATGCGGACGACTCATTGTGGATGAAGCACAGCATGGATCACCTGGTGTGGTATTCGCTGGCGCTTCATCAAACTCCAAAAACCCCCACAATCGATCGATTCGCGATCAGGAAAATAGGGTACTGACCGTCTCCATAACGGTAAATGCAAGGCTCTGGAGGAGTGGTGTGTACTCCGTTACGGAGAGGACATCTACGTGTGTCACCCTCAAGCATCCAATGACATGGAGTCCCCGAAGTTTCGGAAGATGCTTTATAGTTCTTTGAAGCACGGTTCTATTCAAATGCGGACTCGTCTGCAACAACAGTTAGCATCTGATGACAACTTGACATTAACGAAGGTCAGCTGGATAACACGTTCATATACCATCGGCGCTACAGCGGTCAAAGATGGCAAGTCCGCAGGGCGTATCGATGGGCGGATGAAATATATGTACTGAAGGGGCGTGGAATCAACTCACATGTATTGTCAGATGCTCCAACGTTGACTTTAGAGCGTCTGCCCATTTTGGTAGGGCGTCCATCACCGCAGAGCTTGCACTCTCGAGTGTGACACTGTGGAGTTCCCCGAGTTGACAGAGTAGCTTGGTTTGTTCCTCAGTAAGGTAGGCGTCGATTCGAAGAGTACGAAGATGTGGCTTTGATTGAATAAAAGGCAAAAGAGGTGGCAATGCGCTACCGATGGTACAAATGAAGGAGGCAATAAAGTCTGAAATCTGCAAGGCGGAAATACAGTCATGGAGAAAGCGCGGGTCTGGCAGTGTCCTCTGTTTCAGCCGAGTATTGGGAACTACACGTATATCTAGAAGTGGCCCACATCAGGTACAACCTCCGATATGGAGGCGAGCAAGCAGACCGATATTTTGTACATGCGCTGCCAGGTCAGGGTGTGCTGTGACAACAGCAAATGGTGTCACTACCTTTTAATAAGCATAAGTCACGGAAGGGGCAAATGAAGGGCCAGGAAAGGATAGCGTACCCTTGGGTATCTCTTTGCTTGGTTGTGGTAGAAACTTAGCGAACGATACAACCTGGGAAGAGCACCAGCCAGGAACGACCGGTTGACCTGAGAGACGGAAGCAAGATCCGGAACAGAGAGGTAGGAGAAAATGATTTGCAAGACGTCAAAATTGAGAGTTTCAGCTGTGATCATTGGTATGCTTTCATCCGAAATCGTTGTCGTTCAAAAATTTTCTGACCAGGAAGACGAGTCTGTGTTCGCGTTTGTGTCGGTGGTCAGAGGGAGGTCTCTTTGTAGCGGGCCGCTGGTCCCGGTGTCACATCAACCCGCAAGGTCGAGCGCTAAGGCTAACGTTGAACTTTCAAGCCAAGCCGTAAGTCAGAGTATGTCCTTCGTTATTGGCCCCATCTCAGGGGCTCTCGTCGCTGGTGGTGTATGTTATCCCTTATCATTTTCGTATGTCGGGGTTTTCTGAAAATGCTCTAGATCTACTATGGTTTTTCCAATTCAATCGAATCCAGGTATGTCTTTTTTTCCCCTGTGCCCACGGTCCGCTTAGGCATGGCCCTTTCCATGAATCAGGACGAATCAACATCGGGAGAAGTTGTCCCTCTCTACAACTCATCGCCTGTTTTGTGCTAATTATATTTTGCCGTCAGCTTACGCGTCCTCTCACAGAGGCTCATCACGCCTCCGTCCGAATATAATCCTCCACCATCTGCGGCTGCCCGCATCGTAAGGAGGCCCTTCACAGCGCTGATCAAACAAAGCTGGAATGAGAAAGTCGGTGAATTATATGCGCTCACGAGGAGGGGAGGAGAGCGAGCCAGCTCTTGGGGCCGGAATGTGCTTTACGGCGGAGATGCTAGTGCCAACGAGGTAACCAGATCGCGCTAAGCTCACTGTCAACACGAGGCTGAGCTGAGCTGAGCATGCGGCCTTGTCCCAATGTCAATGTCATGCTTGGGCGTCTATTTACTCAACCGGTTCCATTTTGCAACGAGTCATTTTATGATAGCCCACACGTGTTGCAGTTTCTACTTGGGAAGACAGGGGATATGACACCCTCCATTTTAGTTCTGACAAGATCACAGCTGACAATTTTTGCCAAGTCACATTGATCCACCTGCTGAAACCGGGTGTCAAGGGTGAGGTAATCCCAGGAGATAATGAACGGGTTGGCCAATTGATGGTTGCCATTTTACGAAGAGAAGTGACTGCCTGGTGCTTCCAGGCAAGCCCTGCGCGACGTGCACGGCTGTGGTGGCAATCTCCTATTTTTGTTTGACTGGTAACTGGGCAACACCTAAAAAAAAAAACTCGCGCTCAGCGGTGAATATACAGGACTGGGCTGGGGAATGCCTCTCGGCTGTGAAGTAATGACTTAAGACGGGTCCTCTGTGCTATAAGTCGGCTCGGGAGTTCCGAGAAGCGGGACTTGTGACCACACGATCAACGTATAAGGTGCACCCGCGGGAACTCGGCACGACTCGAGGAGACACGAGACACGAGAACAACGACCGGTGGAACAAATTGACTGTACCGGCTGCCGCTGGGAGCAAATACCGTCGCATGACCCCGATTTTGACGGTGCTCGACTTTTTTTTTCATGACCGGTGAAGACGGCTTCTTTACGTATGTTTACAGTTGAGGAGTCACTCACCGCCCATACAATAAATAATTCAGAATTCAGTTCCGGTGCAATTCGAAAGCGTTTAGGAACTCGGGCGATCGGATCAGCGTTCCGTGGATGGTAGACAGACCGAGAAGGACGGGAAAACGTCAAGTAAGAGTGGATTGCTTCGATATATGACAGTCTATTGCTCGGGCAGTGAGCGGAGCCAATCTTCGTCCTCGAAATGATATTATAATACATGTACAACTTCCATATTTTCATATTTCATGCATGCACACTAACTTCAAGCTATCACTACCGCCCATACTGTCCATATCCTCCGAACGGTTGCTGCTGATGCTGACCAGGCGGCGGAGGGGAACCATAAGGCGGACGTGTGCCCAAACCGTGTATTTGCGGAGGCGGAGGCTGCGAGTACGAGACGGGAGGGGGTGGAGGTGGGAGCGCTGAGCCGCTACTCTGCCTTGCTGGTGGGGGAGGAGCAGCAGAATACGAATATACAGAGTGCCCTGCAGGTGGTTGCGATTGGTACGCTTGGCTCTGCTGTTGGCCTGCGACGGTGTATGATAACTGCCGCTGTGGTGGCAGTGAAGGGAAATGGTTAGCGCCAGCAAGGGAACTAAGGCCAGCATAAGGGTCACGCTGCGGCTGAAGGAGCGTAGCACCATAGGGTGATTGTCCAGACGGAGGAGGATACGGATTGCTGGTCGACTGGGTGTGGGCCAATTGGCTTGATCCAGGGGGCGGTGGGATGAAAGGGGGACTCTGTGAAGTGGCGGGCGATGGAGATGGGTACGACTGAGTCTGTGGAGAGGGATAGCTCGGAAGGCCTGTGTAAGCAGCTTTTTGCCCAGCCGTCCACGGAGTGGGTGGAGGAGGTGGACCTGGCGGTACCGGCCGACTATTCAGGCTCATGGAAGAGAATGCCTGGTTCAAACTAGTGGACGATGGTGGGGGTGGGGGTGGTTTGGCTGGAGGCGAACCATATTGTGTTTCGGGCACTGAGAGTCGTTGTTGGGTCTCAGCTTGCGAGACCAGCGATTCGCGTTCAGACTTCCTCGAGGAGATGAAATCCTTGACATTGCGGCGGAGTGTGGATGACAAGCCACTTAACTCGGAGTAGAATTGAAGGCCTTTGCTATTGGGGAAGATGTCGCGTTAAGGGAGAACGATAATATGTGAAGGATAACGTACGCCAGACCATCTCTGACTTCCATATACCTCTCGCCAGTTTGAGTGAACTTCCGAACGGTTTCCTTTTTTCGCCGCTCTCTTTCATCCCATTTACGTGCACCTCCACGCCCTCCCAGATCTTTGAGTGTCCTCCATAGCTGTGTAATCTCCTGAACTATGGCCTGTTGATGGAGCACTGTTTGACTTAGTCGTTGTTGGTAGGGGCGAAACTTCTCAAGTTCTGAGGCAAAAATCGTTGGTTCGACGTTCGTATTGCGGCGATTAAGTAGTAAGAGATGAGATACGTCGTCAGACTGGATCTGGAATGACAGAAATGTAGTGAGCGCTCCAAGTGGTCTAAATGCTTCGTTACCTTCTCTTTAAGATCCTTAAGCGTCTGGTCCCTTTCCTTCTCAATCTTGTTCAGACGTCCCAGTCTCTCGTCGATGTCTTCCACGAGGCGTGCTATCTTTGCCTTTTCTGCATCGTCCTTATCTGTGTCAAGATCCAGCAAGCTTTCTCGGCGGTCATGACCTCGAGCGCAATCCTTGAAGACATTCTCCACGTCATCAGACATGAGCAGTCGCACGTCATCTTGGGTAGAATCCCACAGGGCTTGGACTTGACCATCCGACGTGCCAGCGGCGTCATGCGCCTGGAGATGGCTCTTGAGGTCAGTTCGAAGACTTTTGTTCAAACCGGAAGACGGAGCCTGCGTAAAAAGATGGCCATACTTGACGCGCATGGCCTCGCACTCTTGGCTCTCTGCATCCAGATCTTGCGCAATCGAGTCAAGTTCGACGCGCACAGACGCTTTCAGTTCCCCGAGGCGTTTGAGCAGCGTGTCCACGCCTTCGCGCTCCTCAACGACAGTAATATCATCGCGGTAACGTCGCACATCAAGCGGAATCTCGTCTTCGCCTGCAACACTACCTTCAACCATTGCCCGGAAGCGTGGCAAACCTGCTTTGACGCCAAGAGCATCCAGCGCGCTACGTGCCTCGCCCGCCGCACCTTCGGCCTTCTCCACTTCACTGCGTACGAGCTTAGCCTTCTCTTCCGAGTATATGCTTGCGCTTTCATGGACACTTAACGGGATGAGACGCAAGAACAAGTCCTGGCCGATGACCTTCTGTACCTCAGGGGTACCGTATACTTCTTGAATTGCAATGGGAGATGCAACGACCGCTTTGTCCACGGCAGGCAGAGTTTCCGCCGTCGGTAGCACCGCATTATAGATGAGGTCATTGTCTCGTTGGGCCTCTGCTCTACGCTCCGTCGACAATGCCAGCTGCGACTTCGCGAGCTCGAAGAGCGATTGACCGGAATCGGCGGGAAGATTCGGGGACATCTGCGGCAAGAACGTTGTATTGAAATTGGAGGCGAGC